>PVKU01006271.1:6934-107175 GCA_004027475.1 Anoura caudifer
CCTATCAGATGCACAGGTCAAAGCCCTGATGATCAGGATACTCACAGAATTGGTTGATTTTGCTCACAAATTAGATGAAAAAATGAAGGCTACAATAAGTGAAATGAGGAAAAATGCACAGAGAACCAATAGAGGTGAGAGGAAACTGGGACTCAAATCAATGGAGCAAACCAGAAGGAAGAAAGAAACAACCAAACAGAAAAGAAGGAAGAAACAAGAATTCAAAAAAGTGAGGAGAGGCTTAGGAATCTCCAGGACATCTTTAAACATCCCAACATCTGAATTATAGGGGTACCAGAAGGGGAAGAGGAAGAGCAACAAGTGGAAAACTTATTTGAACAAATAATAAAGGAGAACTTCCCTAATCTGGAAAAGAAAATAGACTTCCAGGAAGTCCAGGAAGCTCAGAGAGTCCCAAAGAAGTTGGATCCGAGGAGGAACACACCAAGGCACATCATAATTAGCCAAGATTCAAATGAAGGAGAGAATTCTAGAAGCAGCAAGGGATAAGGGGACAGTCACCTACAAAGGAGTTCCCATCAGACTGTCAGCTGATTTCTCAAAAGAGACCTTACAGACAAGAAGGGGCTGGAAAGAGGTATTGCAAGTCATGAAAGGCAAGGACCTCCATCCAAGATTGCTCTATCCAGCAAAGCTGTCATTTAGAATGGAAGGGAAGATAAAGTGCTCCCCAGATAAGGTTAAGTTAAAGGAGTTCATCATCACCAAGCCCTTATTCTATGAAATGTTAAAGGGACTTATCTAAGAAAAAGAAGATAAAAAATATGAACAGTAAAAAGACAGCAAACTCACAGGTATTAACAACCACACCTAAAACAAAAGCAAACTAAGCCAAAAATAGAACAGGAACAGAAACACAGAAATGGAGATCACATGGAGGTTAGCAACAGGGGAGTGGGAGGTGGAGAGAGGGGGAAAAGGTACATAGAACAAGTAGCACAGATGGTAGGTAGAAAATAGACAGGGGGAGGGCAAGAATAGTGTGGGAAATGTAGAAGCTAAAGAACTTATGACACATGGGCATGAACTAAAGGGGGGGAATGTGGGTGGGAGGGGGTGTGCAGGGTGGAGGGGAACGATGGGGGAAAAATGGGACAACTGTAATAGCATAATCAATAAAATATATTAAAAAAATTGCTTTCCATTTACATATGTAATTTTTTATTTTCTTATAAATATATTTTAAAATAAGTTTTGATAACTGTATAAATAGTCTTTTATACAGATGTACCATAATTTAATTGATCCATAATTTAAATTCAGTATTTAGATGATTACACACATATAAAAAATGCATACAGATAATACATTTATATTATAAATAGCTGTATAGTAATTATCATCATATATAAATAATTTTTCAGAAGATTTCCTAAATGTAGAATTACTATGTATACACTCCCCCACCAACAGTTACACTGTTGTCAACTTATTACCAAAATTTAACATTTCTAATCACAGTCTTAATTTGCTCTTAAACTTTTTCCTCTAAGTCATTGCAAAAGCCTTAAGGGCAGTGGTTATCTTCTACTTCTTTTTATATCCTTCACAGTGCCAGAACAATGTCAGGCACAAAGAAAAATTTTAAATGAATTCTTACTTTAAAAAGCTATACTCATTTCAGTCTTAGATGTAGAAGGAAGGCAGTGGGAGGTGCTGTGCAGTTTGGGGAAAAAATAAACCTGTTATTAAATATTTTAACACAGGGAAAAAAGTAACCATAACTTAGTTTCATTCCCATCAACAAAAAGCATTTAATATAAATATAAAGTATCAAAATGACAGAATATTTATCTCCAGGTTTGACTCCTGATATTTTACTATACACTTTCTTCCAAATTCAAAGAGCGAGCCATCAAAGACAAGGGATGATTGGAATTAGATACCTCTTAGTCTGAATAATTACCACTAAGGAGATAATAAAATGCACTAAAAGGAATAAAAAAATAAAGGCAAGACTAAAATACCCATTGACTGGTGAAAAATCGAAATACATCTCTAGCTTGGGGGTCAATTTTTTGTTTATAAAGTTATTTTTATACATTAAACTGAGAAAAAGAAAGAAAAGGCTTGCCTGACATTCATACTCAATTACTTAGCACAGACCCAATTGTGCAAGATTTGCTGACATCAGCATCTGAGAAAGATGAACTAAGCTTTTAATGCAGAATTTAGGAAAAAAGCAAATGCAAAGCATTTGCAGTAATTGTCACTAATGAAGGAAGTATAGAATTAAATTTTTCATTCTTTGACAAGGTTTGTTGTCAAAATCACTTTGTTTCATCATGTATTTAATGAACATGCCATAGGTATCAAAACTGAACTAACAAATGGTATGCAAGCATACAAACTGGCACTGACTGAGTTTGAAAATATTTTCTACTTAGCAGTATAGTTATAACAGGATTTACAATCAGAAAATATCAGTGAAGTACTATAAAACACCTCAACAATTGTTAGTTTAAGTACAGTTTTAAAATTGGGTAATTTCTGCCCTGGCTGGTGTAGCTCAGTGGATTGAGCACGGGCCTGCAAACCAAAGGATCGCAGTTCGATTCCCAGTCAGGGCACATGCCTGGGTTGCGGGCCAGTTCCCAGAAGGGGACGCACGAGAGGCAACAACACACTGATACTTCTCTCCCTCTCTCCTTCCCTTCCCCTCTAAAGATAAATAAATAAAATTTAAAAAAATAAATAAAATTGGGTAATTTCTTTAAATTATTATATAACTTGTTAGTTCACAATTTAAAGAAATCAAAATTAAAATATTCAAATTGATCAGATAAATGTTAAATTACAGGAAGAAGGAAAAAGTACTTTTCTACACTGTTTAAATGCAATTTATGGCTTTAATGTTAATTTTCCATAATAACTGAATAAGGAATCCAAAAACTTTAAAGTATGCACAGTAAAGAAATGCAAATGGAAAAATGATTTCTATATGAGCTCAATGTATGATAGACTCCGGAGTTGATTTCTGAAAAGACAATTGAGGCCTCTTTTCTTTTTAGCTGTAAACAACTTGCTGTACAACATGTAATGCAATACCATATTTTGGGAAATTTCAAACACTCATAATCCACAGGAAAAATACTCAACACTCCTACACTATTTTTTTAAGACCACAATAGTGCAGTCTTTCAGCTACAAAGCCAGAAGCCAGTTATAAAACCAGTACTTTTCCACTAGAGTTACTTGTAGGGCAGGGAAGGGGATGTTCGGCATTGCAAACATTAGGGTCTAAAATAAGATCATTGCAAGGAGTTACTACAACACTCACCCTGCCAGCACTGTCATGGCAACAATGAACAAGCTGGCAGAATGCTCTTTTAACATTCGAAGCTAATCTTGACTCTATTACTCATGGAAATATACCAAATTTTCTTTTAGGCAGTTCACTAAAGAAATCATCTTGCTTGGTAATCTCTTAAAAGATAAGCCTTTTGTATACCATACTTCTAAGATTACAGTGCAGAGCCACCTCACAATCAGATGAAATTTATAATGACAACATAATGAAAATTAACACACCACAGTGAAAGGTGAAGGTTTGACAGGGTTCAAATGCAATTTCAAGATGTATGAGGATCTGAATAAGAATTTGATGTGCAATTTAATAACATCTGAGAATGTGGTTTCCCCTTGAAAGATTAAAGTTTTACACTTCACTTTGAAGGAAAAATAACTTAGAAAAGAAAGTAATACATATTTTCACTGTTAGGAGCCTTATATTAAATTTTTATCCAGATAGTGCATGCAGTATAATGGTGAAACTTGCAGACTATGAAGACCCATAGCCTGGGTTTGAAATCCGGCTCCTTTTCCTAGCAATGATACCTTGGGCAAGTTATTTAACCTATCTGAGCCTTGATTTTTTTTCTGATACATAAAATGGAGATAATAATAGATAATAATACCTACTTTAATGGTGGTATTGTGAAGACTGAATTAATGTATGAAAAGGGCTAAAACTAGGCTTTACATACACAGAATGCCTATTCTTATTACACTCAGAAGTATACATTCTGCAAAGTAGAAAGATTAAGAGACTGCTGAAGATGATTTAGGATAACCTGGTTCCATTGTCATGGCAGATTATAATGGGGGCAGTCATACAAGCTCAGGAGGAGTCCCAAAGACACTTGTCCCACAATCAACCAAATTCAAGAAGTTATCCCTGACTGGTGTGGCTGGGTGGATTGAATGCTGACTTGCAAACTGAAAGGTCACTGGTTCGATTCCCAGTCATGGCACACGCCTGGGTTTCAGGCCAGGTCCCCAGTTGGGGGCATGTAAAAGGCAACCAACTGATCACTGTATCTCTTACACATTGATGTTTCTCTCCCTCTCCTCCCTCCCTTCTCCTCTCTCAAAAAAAATAAAAAAGAAATTGAACATGGTACAATATCTCTCTTCAAGCCCTGTAACCTCTTCTGGGTTATCTTTTTGACAATGTAATTTTTGCTTAGTTACTTTGTTCTTAATCATACCAAGCTGTCCAGGCTGGGCCAGTTATTTGGCAAGAGGGAAAGGACTGTTTTGGGGCTTTCTACTTAATATGTCAGATATCCAACTGGGGGAAGCAGAGTAGGACCAATGATAGAATACCTCTAACCTCCTCATTAGATCTTCAAGGCAAGCAGTCTTCGTGGTAGATAACTTGCCTGATATATCAGATACAAATCAATCAGACACAGAGGATTCAGTTGCTTACTGACAACACTGGCATCCAAGCCATCATTTGCTTTCCTATATTAAGTGTCCCTGAAGGTTATTTGAAAGTCCAATGTTCATAAATGGAATAATAGACTAACATGATGTCAAGGGAGAAATCCAGTTCCCAGAGAACTACAATAAATGTTTATAAAATCCTTACTTTGGTTCCTAGAGGTGCCATTTCCTCTAGAGTGCTATTACCTAGGGTCAGGGAACCTGGAAAGTAGGTGAAAACTTTCCCAGTTGTCCAGAGACTTAGGGTATCCTAAAAGCATATGAATTTTGTGCCATTGTACTGTGTGGGCAAACATAATACTAACAGTTAACATTTGTGGAGTACTTACTGGGTTCCAGTAAGTATTAAATGTGTCACCTCATTTAATCCTCACAAATTCTGTGAGGGGAACTGAGACTGAAGGACGTTATATAACTTGCCCAAGGTCATAGAGTTTGGCAGAGCAGGATTTAAAGCCAAGTCTGACTAACTCCGAAGCCCATGGTCCTGACCATTATCCTCCAGTGGTGTCCAGCTACGAAGCACAGGCCTTGGCCATGGACCTCTCCATGTGCACCCAACCACTTGGATGGCATATGTGGCTGCCTGCTTACAACCCCTCCCTGCTGCTGCCATGCTCACATACCAGAATGGTGTTGGACTCCAAGGAGGGTATAGATGCTATATATGTACCACTGTTAGGTAGGACAGATAGCAAACAAAGGCAGGAAAGAGGAAGGAGACATGTCTCACCCACTAACTCATCAGTCCTGAGCCTGGTCTGTCTGATAATGTTGCCAGGTGTTACAATATCACAAGAAACACCATGCTTACACAGGTGGAAGGCAGACCTTGAAATTCTATGTATTGTCTCCACCACCTGGAAAAGAAAGCCTTTGAAACTGTGCTTTCTTCCCAAGGCCTGAAAGGAGGAAAAGAGCCCACAGTGCCCAAAGGAAGAAGCCCATAAACACCTTTGGGTATTCATAGCCCCACACCAGGGGAAGCTGGCACCACCTTCATCTGCCCAGCAATATATAACTTCTTCAACCCCATCCCACCAACTATATAAGTCTCAGAACAAAGGACCTGGAGCTTTTGTCACCCTGGGCTATTACCACCCCTTCCCTTGCCTCTCCCCCCGCACCTCGACAAGGCCTGTTCTGTCCCATGAGAACATATCACAAATATACCCTGCTTGCACACTAATAGACTTGCTGATCTGTACTTCTTTACTGCGTTGGCAAGAAGAACCAACTTTCTCCTGTAACACCACCAATTCTCAGGCAAAGCTCTGAGCAAGTCCAACACTTAACCTGGGGTGGTGGCTAGTTAGAAGAACCCTATGATAAAGTTGGACATCCTCATTAATCAGCTAACATATGCAAATTTATTGTACAAACAGCAAATTTACTGTTAATACATGGAGTTACAAAGTGTGCCATGTATGAAAATCAATTACATAAAAATCTGAAAGTAATGCTAGTTTGGAGTTTGACTCTTTAGCTTAATGAGCTAGACCATGTTCAACATCTTCTTCTTCATCACCAATATTAGTCGAACACTTTCTATGTCCCAGGCCCACTTCTACATGCTTTTCATGTTCTTTGATTCTCAAAGCTACCCTATGAGATTAGTATTATCCTGATTTTACAGATAAGAAAAAAGTTTCAAAGAGTCTATTCATAATTAAGTCTGTACAGTATATTAAAGTTTACAAAATGCTTTATCAATATGATCTCCTCTAATTTTTATAATCACATCACAAGGTAGATATAAAAGAAAATGCAAGTTTCTTTTTTTAAGTAGAATAATTATTAAAATTAAGTAAAACTTACATCCTTTCCTTGGGCATGTCAAAAGACAGATAAGCATAGTGTAGGCATATATAGCAGGCACACAACAAACACCAATGAATGAAATGGTAAGAAATAATTCTCTAGGTTCAATGGTAAAATCTACACTGATTCAATAAAATTTTAATTATTTTTTATATTCATGAGCTCTGTCATCAAAAAAAGAGTAAATTTTGCTTAGGGCTAAATCTACCAATACATACATTACTTGTTGAGAAAGTAGGCACACCTTAATTTGGTGAGGTGTAATCACCATCAGTGACTTCAAGAGATCTTATTTTGTGAGAAAACCTGTTTCCCTCTCATGTTTTACTTTTGAAAGCCTTCTCCTAAATATGTCCTTCAGTACCATTGAACATATCACTCTAACACTATTTTGCAAGGCTTGGTCTTTATCACATGATCGGAACAATTTCTTGCTGTGTTTAGGCTATGAATAGCATTTGAAAAATTACTCAGTTATAATTATAGACAGCTAACACCTGCCAACTTGCTAGAAAATGAAATCATGTAAAATTCAAAGATGTGTATGCAACCTTGTCAAACACTGAAGTATCAAAACAGTAAATGCTTACTTACTCACTTTTAGCGGGTAAACTAAGATTCTAATTAGACTTTACTGAATATTACACACTGAACTGACAAATTAGCTAATTTCTTAAAAAGCACATATATGTGTATATATATACACTTGACAAAATTATATATATAAATAAGTATATATAAGTATATACATAAGTATATATGTATGAGATACTTATATACATATAAGTATATATAAGATTATATATATAATCTTGTCAATTTAAACAAGTTAAAAAACTGAGTGAATACTATTCATTTAATGAATACTTATATATGAAAGCTGATTTGGGTAATATGACTCACAAAACTCATATCATAAATTTTATTTCTATTTAGTATGATTTAAAAAGCCTAAGAAGTTATTTTAAGGTAATTTTATAAGTAATAATTTATAAATACATTTTAAAAACCTTCCCCTTTTTAAATTAAAAATAGGGTAAGATTTAAATAAAATGCAAAACTAAAAGGAGTTTCATTTTTCTAAAGTAATTCCATATTTCATGCAATCTAATCAGATTTTTCTATAAGTAGTTATATAAAAGAGATTAGAGCATAAGAAGAAAGATATGTCTTGTGTTGCCAAATTTCATGAGTTTTTTTATTAATTGAATTATCACAAACCGTGACAGTCTACCAGTAATACAGACATTTAGCAATAAAAATGCCAACTGGGAAAATCAATAAATGAACCTAATTGTTATCTTACAAAAACTCCCTAAAAACTTCTCATTTATAAATCAAACAATAACTATGTTAGAAAAATATTTTTAAACGTAATCATTCTGCGTTTTTTTTTCATGCTAGGGACCATTTCAATAACATGAATATTTAAAATACGAAAAAAATAATTATCCCTGTTAGTGCCAATCTTTTTGAAAAGTCAGAACAAAGGAAGAGGACAGGCTGTATTTATGTTATAAAGAAGATACTCAGGATAGATAGTGCAGATATGATTCATCCAGTGGGTTTTTTAAAAAAAGAAGCTCTTGTCCTCAAACCATTTAGAGAAACTAAAGTTACAGATTTCCGTTCAGTTTTCTCACATCTTCCATTTGAAGAAGCCCAGATAAGCTGCAGGTAAATAGTATTCTCCTCTGAACTCAAAAGCAAGAAAAGATAGTGGTCAGAGAGGAATGAGAGGAAGCACTGAGTAGAGAGGTAAGCCCAGAGTTCTCAGTGTATCAATAAAGTAAGAAAGGCCAGAATATAGTGCATATAGAAAAGAGAAGCTTAGTGTAAATACTGAAAGAGGAATCTCATATTTGCTGTGATCTGAGAGTCAGCAGTGAATATTTGAATTCACTACCTTAAATTTTGGGATTTGACTAGACATGGTAGTGAAAAAGAAATCAAAACAAGCATTTTAAAAGGTCAAATCTGCTTCTGGAATATCCCCAATATGTAATATTTTATAGCATCATTATAGATTCCTTAACAAATAGAATCAAAATTATAACTAGACCAAAATAATATATTATCTAGTTAGATATAAGAAGTTTTAATTGCAGCCTCTGGCTAAACCTTCTTCCTCACCAACAGAAATTCTTTGCTCAAGCGATAGGGTTCTCTCTGGCTCTTAGGGGCTGAATTTGGATAAGTCTGAACCAAAAGTAAAAATGCCCAATTTCCTTGCCAATGCCTGTCTTAGAAAAGGGCATGGGACCCAAACCTGGTCAAAAGAAACTAAGAAGAAGCCTGCTGGAGAGTTTCTGGGAAAAGCTTTTCTTCCCTGATAGACACATGGGAAGAACTTCTTCTTAGCTGCAGATAGTCATGGTGCCTGTATCCACTGTAGCAATCTTGCAACCCTGAGCAGAGACAGTACTTGCTGTGTTGAGGAAAGGAGAACAAACAAATGGAAACAAAAAGGTAATGTAGTTCAGTTAATGAATCAATTGCCCAACTTCCAGACTTACTGGGTTAGCCAAAAAGTTCATTGGTTTTCCCTGTACAATGGCTCTAGTAACACTTAGTTGTCTTTAACTTCATTCAGAACAATTTTGTTAGACTGTATTGTGACAACTGTCATATCAGCATGCATTAAAAAAAGCTTATCTGAATTGGTGACTTGAGAAGCCATTTTAATATCTGAAGATGGAAAAACACTCTGCATTTTTGGCACATTATGTTTTATTATTTCAAGGCAGGTAAAAACACAATTGAAACACATAAAAAGATTTGTGCAGTGTATGGAAAAGGTGCTGTGACTGATCAAACATGTCAAAAGTGGTCTGTGAAATTTCATGCTGGAGATTTCTTGCTGGATGATGCTCCATGGTTGGGTAGACCAGTTGAAGTTAATAGTGATCAAATTGAGACATTAATTGAAAACAATCAATGTTACACCATGCTGCAGATAGCGGACATTCTCAAAATATACAAATGAAGAAAGCTATTCATGAAAATAAAAAATGTGTCTTTTATTTTATAGAAAAAATATGGACTTTTTGGCCAACCCAATATTATGCAAAAGAATAATGCTCTTATTGTTAAACCTACATACTATATATTCCCCAAATGAATACCAACTGGATACTCCACCTACAACTCTAACAACTGTAAATGTACACCATACTCAACAGTTTAAGTTTCATTTCTCACTGGAGTGTAACAATCACTTCACTGCAGGAAAGCCTCCTCCATCACATTTTGTTACTTGGTCTTAATTTTCTTTTAAACCAAATTACTTTCAAATGAAAATGATCAAATGACTATTCTTGGAAATGTACTTGGCTATTTTTACTACACCACATAATTTTTTTTAAATCCTCACCTGAGGATATGTTTATTGATGAGAGAGAAAGAAACATCAATTGGTTGCCTCTCATATGTGCCCCAACCAGGGATTGAACCAGCAGTCTTTCAGTGTATGAGAAAATGCTCCAAGCAACTGAGTCACCAGGCTAGGGCATAATCTTCTGATGCATACACATACACTCACATTTCCCCCTAATTACATGCATCATATAAGACTGTAGTTTACCAGTAGGCTCTATTAGTGTATTGGGCCAATGTATTAATTCTGTTCATTTGTTTAGGGAATCAAGCATATCAAAAGGTATTATGGGGTTAAATTTTTTAAAAATAAAATAAAATAAAGCCTTTTATGAGAATAGAAGACTTTCCTCAAAAGCAAGAAACAAATCTTACTGATCTTCCAGTCCTGAGTACAGTGCCTGGCACAGAATAATTCTCAAAAATGTGTCAAACAGACTTGAATATGTTGACATGAAATCAATAAATTCAGAACAGGAATAAAAACAGAAAATACTATCTCCTAGCGCGCGTGTGTGTGTGTGTGTGTGTGTTTAACAGGTTGAGCCATTTTAAGTTGAATCCATCCTACCTTTGCCCTACCATCCCTCCCTTCCTAACTATAGTCATCTGAGCTGCTGTAAAGAATTAAGGGTCTTCAGGAATACCTGCAGCAATTGCAAAGGCAGTTCATCCTTTGCTGCTTTACTAACAAATAAGAAAAAGCATTATGGAATACTACTTCGAATTATTTGGTTTCCCATGTGAGTCAGAGTGGTGGGTGGTGAGGCTAGGATGGTAAGTGGAAGCCAGAAGATGCTAGAATTCTTAAGAAGTTTAGATTCTGTCCTATTTTAGAAGATTTTAGGCAGGAAAGTAACATGGTCAGATTTTCATTTTAGATAAAAGGCTCTGCAGTTACAAGAAAGATGGATATAAAGGTAGAGGATGGGTTAAGTCTGGAGAAATGAGAGATAATGGCAGAAGTAGAACAGTAGTAGCAGAATCCCTTTGTGAGCTATTTCTAACAAGCTGTAACATAGGCAATATAACCTCAACATGTCTAAAACAAAACTCATCATTCCCCCTAAACTGACCCTCTACTGCTCTTCTGTCTCAGGAAATGATTTAACTATTCACCACGTAGTTCAAGCCAGAAACTTTCAAGCCATCCTTGATTTTGTTATTTTCCTCACCTCCTATATCCAATTAAACACTATATCCTAGCCCATTAACTTTTTCTTTTCCTACTATATCCTACTCCACCATCATTTTGCTTTGGGCTAGTGGATAAACTCTTAACTGATGTTGCACATCCACTCTTGACCCCTGAAGTACATTTGAGATACATTCTTCCAAATCAATCCTTCTAATACACAATGGATCATGCCACCATCTTGCTCAAAACCCCTCAGTGGCTTCCCACTGTTTCTAGGATAAAGTCCACGTACTTTAACATAGCTTACAAGATCCTCTGTTATCTGACTGCCTAAGGTGGGAGGTGGGGGGTGAGGGGAAAATGGAGACAACTATACTTGAACGAAAAAAATAAATAAATCTCAATTAAAAAAGAAAAAGAAATTGGAGGCAAGGGTGGAGTCAAGTTTTGAGCAAATAAAGTATTTTTATTTTGCAAATAAATTGAATTAAGTATTTTCAAAAAAACAAAACATAGGAATCCTAGCATTACTGAGGGTTTATGTGGTAGGCATGTGCTATGTTTTGCAAGCTTTTACTCTCATTGTGAGGCAGAACTACTATACTAGCATTATTCTCAATTTGCAGATGAGAAAACTGAGTTGATGAGAGATTATGTAAGGCTGCAGAGCTAATAAAGTGTTGGAGCCAGGTCTGACTCCAGAGGATGAGCTTAAGCTTTCACACTCCCATCAAACTGTATGCTCCAACCACAGTGCATTACTTTCAGTTCCTAGTCTTTCTGGCCATGAGGCCTCGACACATATTGTTCCCTATGTCTGGAATGCCCCCCTCAAAAAAATCTCATTTTTGCCAAGATAATATTTATTCATTTATCAAATCTCTGCTTAAAATGGTCACCTCTTCAAAGAAGTCTTCCTTTACTATCTAAAATTATATTATTTGTTTACTTCTTTTTAATAGAATGTCAAAGTTGTTCACCACTGGTTCTTATTCTTAGAATGGCATTCACCTGGGGTTCCATAAACACTCATTGAATGAAGGCATGATTGAATGATGGATGTGGGGGTGGAAACTCCCTAATTTGGTAACTTCATATATTCAGACTGATAAGAAACAAAAAGAAGTCAAATATAAATTTGTTCACCCACTGGATATTTATATAGTAGCTTCCAAATCCCAGCCAATACTCTTGAGAACTTACAGCCTTCCCTGGGGGAGACAGACACACAAACATGATTATAGCATGATATAAGTAAAGTGCCTGTTAAAATTGTGGCAGGAATAAAGTACAGTAAATGCAGAGATGAAAAAGAGAGTATGAAAACTATGCAGTCAAGGAGATTCTTGAATCATTTTTTAGGATGAATGAGTCTTGAAATACACTATATCACATAGTCTACATATGTTACTTATGAAAGTGGAGAGAAAAATCCACGACATAGTGGGGCACTTTACATCACATTAATTCACACAACAGCTCTATGTTATTGTTCCCATTTTACAGATGTGGAAATCCAAGCTGAAACAAGTCATATGACTTACTCGTCCGAAGTTATGTGGTACAGTAATAAAGGAGATAATTTGAGCACAATCTGACTCCAGTACCCATTTACTCACCATTATATTACAGTCCTCTGACCCTGTACTCCCCAGAGCCTAATTACTTTTGTTTTCACTATAACTCTTAACAAAATTGGTTATCTGGTTTCCCATTTTTAACACAAATAAGCGGCAAAATGAAAGGTTAAAGAAGAAACCAAAGTGAAGTATACTGACAGCAAGGGATAGAACTGAACACAAAAATTCAAAAAACATGGATCATATAGTCTTATATAGTCACCCTTAGCTATGCAACAGTACTTAATGTGCATAATGATGACCCCATTACAAAGAAAAAAAGGTTGTTGTAGCCGCTATAGTCTATCAGATAAATAATTGATGCTTAAATAAGGGCAAACTTCAGGTATGTAGAAAATAAATTTCTCTCTGGTAACTGTAGTTAAATGAATTTTAATGATTATTGCCAAAGTGTTTGTAAGAAGAAATATCACAAGATCATGAAGAGTCTTTATTTTATGGACATGATTGTTTTTTCTATTGCTTTAAACTAAATTCAAGCCAGAATAGAAAAACTGTCAATCTTGACTTCCATATTTACCTGAGTAAAATATAAATTCTAAAAACTACTCACACTGTGACTTTGAACAACACATGTGGATTGAGTAATTTGGACTGACAAGCATAGAGCATTCTTAATATCTAAAGACAACCTCTTTTTTTTTTAAAGAAACCTTTTAATAAATATAATAAAGTAGGATAAATTGATTATGTACAAAACAGGAGGAAAACTATAACATGTTTAACCTGTTGCATTCACAATTTAAATAGATATGTATGTGAAAATGAAGAGAAACAGTTTAAACAAACACAGAGAAAGTTGGTTGAGTAATTTAACATAAGTATTTCTACCATACACTCCATCTGGGCCCAAATTTTAAATCTGAAGATGTCAGCTTTGATAACATAAAGTTTTTATTACTTTGTGTAATTCTTTTTTTTTTTTTTTTTTGAAAAATAAAGGTTGCATTTAGAGAACAAACCCTGGATTTTTGTTTTGTTTTTAGGAACAAGAGAAAATTGTTCTACCAATTATCTTGAACAAGCTGACAAGGAAACACTTGATATCCCTTACCATTTTAGAGACTTTCAAATCTGAAAAGTTTCCACACAGAACAGTTTGTAACAATGTGAAAAGCATACTGGCTACACTTTCCAACAACATGTAAAAATGAATATAAGGAAAAGCAAGTCTTTACTTGCAATCAACTGTAACTTTCATGTGTTTTTCCAGGAGGAAGGCAGTTTTTGCCACAATTCTCTAGAAGGATAATACTGGTTTACTCATATTTGAAAAATTTCTTTTACTTTAGCTCATCTTGTGCAATTTTGGACCCACATTCAATGTTTTACAGAACACTCTAAATTTAAGATATAGAATGAATTCATAATAGGAGTTCATATAACAACCTATTAGAAGTAAAAAGTGAATTTACGTACAAGTAAAATTTCGATTTTAAACGATTGTAATAATAATGCTCTTCCTTACCTGGACGCTCTTCAAAATAAACTCACTTTTCTCTCTTACATCTTTAAAGGGACACCTTTTAGACAGCATCAGCAGATGAGCAAGAAGCTTATTCAACCCATCCAAAGAAACAGCAGTTGAAAGCCCGTCCGATGGACGATAAGGTGTCTCTTTCAACGAACGAAGATATTCACTTTTTCTCAAAATGATTTGCCTAATGTTTTCCAGTGCTGTCTCTCTAGTAGTTGAATCCCTACTGCACAGTCCATCCCATCTCACTTCATTCTCTCCTTCAGCCATGACAACTGGAGATTTTTCTTTGCAGTCTTCAGTTGCCTTTTAGCATGTCCCCCAAAGCACTTTGTATTTCTAATACGAGAAATTTAAGAACAAAATCAGAGAAATCGAATCTTCATGAGAACACACGTCTGGGTGACACTTGGAACCAGAGTGTCTTTTATATTGATGTCTTTGAAACGATCTATAAGGTAGAACTCACCCTCTCCCACACGAAGGGGCAGTCTTCTGATCGGACTGAAAAAAAAAAGTTGGAAAGTTGAAACCTTACAGTGTTGGCTTTGTGGGACAGGGAAGTATTTGCCTCGGTCTTGCAGGATCAGCGGATATCCTCACGTTGTGGAGCTGTCAAATCCGTGCTCTGCCCAAAAAGGCTGGTAACAGTTGAACGCCCTCCAGCCATTCGTGTTTTTTTTTTTTTTTTGTCTTGCAGCCACCTAGTTCTCCGGAGCGTTCCCACCCCCCGCCCCTCCCCGGCACCAGTCCCCGCCCTCCGCAGCTCCTCCCTGCGCCTAGGCGGCGGGTCGGACGCTGGCTGGGAAAGCTCGCCGAACCCTAGTTCACTGGCCGCCGCGGCCGAAGATCAAGGCGCTCCGGCGGGCGGCAGCTTCCAGCAGTCGATGTCTCTCGGCAGCGACGTGTAAGGAAAGCGTCACCTGCTCGGTCGGTTCCAGACCCGGGAGCAGATACTGTTTCTTTTCCGATCTCTGCGTCCTCGTCCACCGCCCGCTAGACCAGATGAGCACCGGGCTGCCCCGCAATCTTCGAGTGCGGAGTTGGGCCTCGGCGCTGGCGGAGCTGCTGGGCCCGAGGCGTAGAGCCCGCCCCTTCGTCCAGCCCCATCGGTGGGGCTCGTCCCACAGGGCGGGGGCAGGGAGGGGAGATGGGGTCCTCACCCCCAGCCCCTCCCCTTTCCCCGCCCGGCACAACCAGGAGCCGTCCCTGCCCTAGCGCCCTCTTCCCCGCCCAGGCAGACGCGACCCATTGAGGCAAAGCCATTGGAAAAAGCCCCGCCCTCCGCATGCTACCTCTGGACCCCTGGTCCGCGCACAACCGCCAACGGTTGCCAGCTGCTACGCATGCGTGATGGTGAGCAGAGCGCATGCGCCTTAAAAGACAGCCCGCGCCGTGGGGCGTTTTCTGTACCTTGACGTTTGGATTTTGTGGACTGGAGGAGGAGAAAGAAAAGTAAGGATGAGTTGAAGTACTGTAACTTTCACAGATAAGGCAAGCAAAGAGGGCAAAGACACATTCCTGGAAGAAACGTAACCTAATTTTAAGATTAGCCTAAAAATACTGACGGTCTCTTTATTACGCCAAACCCCTAATTTAAGAAGGTGGGGCGTCATCTCATTGACTTCTGGGAAATGTAGTTTTGAGGCTGCTGGCGCGTTCTGTTTGCGACAGAAACTACAGGCACCAGGAGCTTCTGCAACGTTTTCAGTGACGGCCTGCTAGCAAGTCAACGGTTAGCGCACACCGAGATTGAGAGCGTCGGCTTGGTGAGAGAAATGTAGGCTTAGCTGCCACTTTTTCCTTGATCGGATTATCCCTTCCTCCATTTTCTCTGGCATTCTGGAAACAAAACCATCTAGGGCTGTCCTCCTTAGTCCAGGGACTTTTTCCAGTAATTTGCGTGAGAAGGACTAGTCCGGGTGCCCAAGCCCGAGGGCTTGTAGGGGCGGGTGTCGAAAAGGTGGCCACCTGCAGGGTCAGGGGAAGCGGCAAGGGCCAGGCCAGAGGGATGCTGCCTCTGCTTCTGCCTTTTCTGGTGGACTCATGTGGGGTGAATGAGGACACCCCAGTGCAATTGCACCTTTGACATTGCATGAGCGGTGTTCTGTGCTTTATCTGCTCAGTGGAATGACATCCCAAGCTGGGCTTGGAAAGCGAGTTGACAGATCCATCTTGTATGAGACCCAGCATTCCCTGGCATGAATTTTTCCAGGGTTTAAGGTTACCATGTAAAAAAAGACCCGTAAAACGTCTATTTTACTTAAAGGATTCAACCATTTGTTTACAAAGTATTGTTTGTTTGTTTTTTAATCACTCCTTTCAAGAAATGTGTGATTGTGAAAGATCATCAGTAAACTGATAACCAAATTAGATTTTAATTCTTCACATTGCAGAATAGGTGTGTTTAAAAATTTTTAGCTTTGCCGGGTACTGAGTATATAATGTGAAAAACACGCAACCGTTACCTATGTAAGAGAAACGAATGGTTAAACATATAATTACGGTACTGCATATCATTGGCATGGCTAAAAAGAATCACTTAGCCCAGTCTTGGAAAGTCGGGGAAATTCTCATTCCAGACAAAGAGAGGGCGAAAAGAACAGCATATAGTGAGGCCCAGAAATGAGAAAGGTAGTATTTTCAGGAAACTGCAATAAGCTCAATCATGTATATTTTGGGAAGGGTACCATTCTGTGTATTGATGTACTTTGAAGCTACAAAGAGACAGGTACTATCAATTTTCCAGATAGATGCTGAAAGTGACCTATCCCCTTTTTTTTATTAAAGGTGTTTTTTGTTTGTTTGTTTGTTTTTAGAGAGAGGGGAAGAGAAGGAGAAAGAGAGGGAAAGAAACATTAATGTGTGGTTGCTTCTTGCATGTCCCCCACTGGGGACCTGGCCCACAACCCAGGCATGTGCCCTGACTGGGAATCAACTGGCAACTGGTTTGCAGGCCAGCATTCAATCCACTAAGCCACACCAGCCAGGGCCAAAGTGACCTATCCTTGAACAGTTTTATTTTGTCTTATTTGGAAAGCCTTGCTACATTCTAATGCTACCAGTTTAAAATAGAATTTAAAAATGAGAACTTCTTATGATTTCATAAAACAGATAAGCAAAAAAGCCATTCCTTTCTTGTTGTTCTGGGCACATCATCTTTTTCCCATCCCACAAAGAGTATGGTAGCTTTTTAAGTCTAAGTCTGTTTTTCACTGTGTAGTCAAATCTGATCTCATCCATACCCATGCTTTCACCACCATCCATGACTATTAACTGTATAGTTCCATCCAACTTCCCTTTCAGCCTTCATATATCTATCTCCTTGATATTTCTTCTTAAATATCTCAAAAGGCCAGCAAACTGAAATGCCTAAAACCAAATGCAAGCATTTCCTATGAATCTGATACCTTTTTGTGTTTCCTATTTCAGTTAAGGACACTACCATCCATTTGTGATCATTTGAAACCTAAACATTATTGATTTCTTCCTGTCCTTCATCTATAGCCAAATTAATTCTGTAGTCAAATTATTACTATGTCCTATCGAATCTTACCTCCCAAATACCCCTCAAATTCATCCCTATCCCTCCATCTACATGAGCTATGAGAACCACCACAGCTTTACTTGCCTCCATTTTTGCCTTTTGAGTTGTTTTTCTTTCTCTTTTTTCATTCCTGACAAATCTCTTTGATGAAAATATTCTTTTTTTAAATATGTTAAAACATGTATATTATAGCCTAGTTTGTGATCTCAGAGCCATTCTGTGTCTATAAGCTAACTTTGCATATATCTGATCTGGTCCATTATACGAGTATACTGGTTTATAGTTTAGTTCTCAGAGGATAATCTTATTTCCAAGTTTTCCTAGGTCCTGCATCATATGGAGTACATTGATCTTGAGCTCAGCAACGAAGTCTGAATAAGAGATATATATTTGGAAACAGCCTATTGGAATATTTTGTTTTATTTTGCATTTATGTTACTATGCCTAACTGCTTACTATGTTTCAGGCACTGTGTTAAATGCTTTGCATATACTTTTATCCTTACATAGCTTTAAAAAAAAAGGTAGAATTGATCCAAAGCTAACTCTTAACTGCTATTGCCTATGGAGAGGATGCAGAATAAGAAAAAAGCCAGGGTAGTCTGAAATTAACCAGAGAAGGACGGTAACCAGGAGATGGGAAACCAAAAGATTCAAAAACTTCAAGGAATGGCTAATAAATACACAGAATGCTACTAACATGTCTAGAAAGCTAAAGTTTCTAGATAGTTTGATATTAGTAGTTCCCATTGCAGTACAGTATATATGCATCTTGCATATATTCCCATATAAACATTGAATTGCTATGCTATGTTAAGATAAAGGTTGATTGATTTGGGGTGGCCTGTAGGGTAAAACCATGATGATGCCTGATGATTGGAGTCTCTCCTAAAGGCCTGGCGTTTCTCTTGTTCAACCTTTACCAAGAAAAGTAGGTTCCAGGTCAGGAAGCTGTGACTTGGATAAAGCGATTTAAGTGGTATGGATAGATGTCAGGATCTCTCTGAGCTTCTCTTTCCTAGTCTTAGTCTCTAAGGAGGGAATGTGGAGCTTAAGCAGTGCTCAGCAGTGAAAGGTAGATCAGGAGCTGGGATAGAATGGGGTCTAAACGCCTCAGAGACAAAATCCTGACTTTTCAGATTCACTGCATAGTTTCCTTTTGGTGTCTACAGTTCTCTTTTCTTATCCTCTAGCCTTGCTAAAGTCTTATTTAAATATTATAGCTTTATCTTTGCTGTATCAAGACATAAAGGAAAGAGTCATATAATTATAAGGCAAGAGCATTTTAAACTAATGGATTTAACTCGTAAGTTCTGCATGTAGATATTCTTCCATTGTCAACCTCAGAGAATCTGAGTTTTAATAATGAAAACAATGCAATTTTCCTATCAGAAATTCATCAGGGACCTTTTTCATGGCACTTGAGGGGAATGGAGGGATGGAAGCTAGATATTTGCATTCCTTGTGTTCAGTATTTATTGGAAAGCTATTATGGACAAGTTATGTGATTGACACTAAGTATACAGCAGCATACATAAGAAGCTGCCCTTAAGAAGAATCCAGTGTTCGTGGATTATAGGCCATTTTTTGAAAAACTTAGCTTAACAGTAAGGGATAGAGATAGCATAGTAGCTAGAGGTCTGTATGAGAGGTAATGAGAGAAGAAGGTAGAATCAACAAGATTCAGTGACTATTTGGATGTGGGAGATAAAAAATGAAAATGCGTGGGGTGAGTTCTTATCAGATGAAGAGTAACTCCTTCTGTTAATCAGAATAGGAACTATACTGAGTACACCAGCCTTGGGATGGAAAGATATTAAGTCCAGGTTTGAACGTGTTAATCATGTTTAATACTGTTGAACAGCTTCTGTACATGAAACCCCACCTGTTGTGAAATGTAGCTAGAGGTTCAAATTATGAGAAGACCATGGATCTTGGAGTCACAGAAACTTGGGTTTGAATTCCAACTGTATTCATACTAGAAGTGTGAATTTGGTCAATTGTTTCACCTCACTAATTTTGGATGTGGGAGATGAGATAGTCTTAGTTTTCTTACCTGTAAAAGAGGATGGTACTTACCTTCCCAGGACTGATGTGAAGATTTAATCAGATAATATTTATAAAGATTTTAGATTAGCATTTGGCATAAATTGGCTCTTAGTAAACAGTATTTTTTTAAATGAGTATCTATATATAAAGTAGTATGTCCTTCAATTTGATTGAGATTAATGAAATATTTATAAAATGCTTTAATAGTTGAACAGAAAAATACTATTGTTGTTAGCATTCTCTAAGGTTTTATAATAAGATTCTTATAGGTTTCTCAAGCTTGCCACTTAGCTTTAATAATGTTTTGCATTTTAAGGTTTAATTGGGGAAAGTTACTATAAATAAAAATATGACAATTAGGATTTTTCTCCTAAAACAGCAGCATAAGAGATTATATTTCTGAGCAAGGATTCTGTCTTCAGCTTTGTTATAGAAATTATTAAAAACACCATAAATCATCACTAGCATATCTATATGATATTAAAAGAATGTGTAGTTTAGGGAAACTTAATTAACCAATCACATAACATTTTGTTTACTGTAATGTAGTCTTACACTGTTGGATTTAGAGTTCTTATTTTTTTTTTAATTTTATTTATTTTATTTTTTATTTTTAGAGAGAGGAAGGGAGGGAGAAAGAGAGGGAGAGAAACATCAACATGTGGCTGCCTGTTGCATGCCCCCGCATCGGGTACCTGACCTCCAACCCAGACACGTGCCTTAGAATGGGAGTCAAACCGATGACCCTTTGGTTTGTAGGCCAGCACTCAATCCACTGAGCCACACCAGCCAGGGCTAGAGTTCTTTTTTAATAATGTCTGCCTTACTTTTGCTGCAACAAATAAAGTAATAGATGTTATGGAATTTTGAAGAACTTCTTTAGGTTGGTAAATTTTCGTAAGTGCATTTATTTTATTATTTACAATCTTGAGGGGAAATGTATAAGGAAGTGGAACAGTTATAACTATGATTTTTTAAATTTTTAATTTATTTTTCAATTACAGTTGACATACAATATTATATTAGTTTCAGGTGTATAACGTGTGATTAGACATTTATCAAAACTGCATTTGGGAAGCAGGATTTTTCCCTGGCTGAGAACAGGTTAAGACGTTTTGCTAACTTTGAGGAGAAGTGGCATAGCATTTCCATGAGACCATCGACTTTGGAGTTAGACCTTCAAATCTGTGCCTCTGACATTTACCTTACAGATTGCTAACCTATCTAAAACCCCGTTTTCTTCTTTATTTTATTTTATTTCTTCTTTAATCCTCACCCAAGGACATGCTTATTGATTTGAGAGAGAAACATCTGTGTAAGAGAGCAACATAGATCAGTTGCCTCCGTATGTGCTCCCACCAGGGATCAAACGGGCAACCTTTTGGAGTCTGGCATGATGCTCACCACAGGGCTCCTCAGCTTTAAATTACAGTACATATTATTATCCATTGTTATATCTGTGATCTTTGAGTGTACCAAATTTAGGATCTTTGCATGTGCTGTGCTCTTTTTTTCCTACTCACAGTACTATTACCTAAGATTTTCACGTGATTATCTTCCTCGCTGTTTTGGACTCATCTCAAAATCCCTATCCTGTCTTTCCTGACCATTCTAGCTAAAATACAACACCTATTACACTATATAATCTTTTCAAAGCAATTCAGTTATCCACTTAAATGTATTTATATGTTCCATGTTTATTGTGTGTTCTTCTACATGAGGATATAAGCTCCTTGAGAGCAAGGACTTTGTCTTTTTTTTACCACTATATTCCCAAGGCCTCAGTGATTCACACATAGCAGATGTTCCCCAAATACTTGACCCACTGGCTGATTACCTCATAAAATAATGTATTTTTTAAGAAGACTCTGTAAAATAACGTATATAATGCACTTAAGTGGTTGGCACCATTTCTTCTGTTTGTGTATTTGTTTCTTTGTTTTCCTGTGTCCTATCTGATTCAGAAAAATTTGGGGACCTCTGTTTAACACATACACACACACACACAATCTAATAGTTATTATTATTGATGATTACTATGCACAGTGTGTTTACTCTGTGCCTGTATTATGTCATGATCTATGTGGATTTTTTAAAGCCTCATAATAACCCTATGAAGTAGGTATTTTTATCCCCATTTTCACAAGTAAGGAAATTGAGGGCCCGAGAGTTTAAACGACTTTCACCAAAACACATAGTTACTTAAATGGAAGAGCCGGGACAGGAAAACATCCCTCCTGACAAAGCTTGTGTCATATTTACAATGCTCTGTCAGTTCCTCAAAAAAAGGGTGGGTATGCAGTAAATGGGGGATATTAGTGTGGTAGGTTTTTTCTCATTACAGACTTTTTTTGTACCAAGTATAGAGCTCAAATATCAAGTTAGAGTTCAAATGCTCATTCTTCTGCCTTCCCTGAAGACAGGCTTCCTGCTTTCTTGTGGTGCCATTTCATCAGTTCCAGTTGCCTAGCTTCTTCTTTACATTTGTTTTTAAAATGAAGAATTAACTTAAGCTGAATTCTTTAGTATTATACCTTTATTGTGTTTAATGTGTCCTAGTATCAGAAAATCTCAACAGTCTAACTTTTAATGGTAATCCACCTCAAGCATTAACAAGGCTAAAGTAACTCCTGACATCCCTCATGGCCCTATTTGCAAACTTCATCCATAGTAACTGGTTGCTTATACTCTGAGCTCTTCTTTTTCTGTATAACTTTTGGCAAATCTCTTGATCTTTCTGTGGCTCAGAGTCTTCATCTGTGAAATGAGATGAATTGGACTAGATTTTTTTCTTTTTCCTAACTAAAGTCCATAATTTGCATTAGGGGTCACCCTTGTGTTCTACATTTTATACATTTTGACAAATGCATGCCATGTATCCACCATTGCAGTATCTTGCAAAGTTGTTCTACTACCCTAAAGTCCCCTATGCTTCATGTATTCATGAGTTCCTCCCTTTTCCTGAATCCCTGGAATACACTGATCTTTTTAATGTCACCATAGTTTTGGCTTTTCCAGAATGTCATATGGTTGTAGTCATATAGTATATAGCCTTTCAGACTGTCTTCTTTCATTTCACAATACACATTTAAGGTCCTCCATGTTTATTCATGGCTTGATAGCTCATTTCTTTTTTTATCACTGAGTAATATTCCATTGTATGCATGTACCACAGTTTATTCACTTTTTGCAGCATATCTTGGTTACTTCCAGGGGCCAAAGTGAGCTTTATCTGGAACACATCAGGCCCATTTCAGCACTGCTCTACATATTGTTAACATAGCCATGCAAATTGTTAGGGAGACTTCCTACAATTAGAATATTTTCTTCAATTGGAACACCTTGTTATTTATCCACATTGCTTTTTCTTTGCTACTTTTCTGCTAGTCATACAGGTTTGCAAAAATCTACCTTTGGCTTCTCTCCAATAGTTTTACCCTTTTATACTGTGAAACACTGAAACCAGTGTTACATAATGACTGTCTTCAATTTAGTTTTTAAAGGAAAATTTTCTAATTGTCTACCATTTAGTAACATTAAATGATTTTGCCTCCAAATGCTTACTACTTGGTGTCTCTTATTTTGGCTTGTTTTTCTAACAGCTTGTCAACCAAGTACTGGGTTAGCCAAAAATGTTCGTATGCTTTTTTTCCATAATAAAATAAAATAAAAGACATTTTTCATTTTCAACAATAACTTTTTTGATTTGGATATTTTTGAGTATGTCGGCTGTCTCCCACGTAGTATAATCTTGATTGTTCTTAATTAATGTCTTGATTTGATTGCTGTTAACTTCAACTGTTCTACCCTACCAAGAACCATGGTCCAGCAAGAAATCTCAAGCACGAAACTTCACAAACCACTTTCCATACACTGCACAAATCTTTTGTTGCATTTCAGGTGTGTTTTTACCTTTCTTGAAATAATATGCTGAAAATGTTGTGTACTTTCTTCCATCTTCAATATTAAAATAGGTACACAAAAATTCACTGATTTTGATAAGTTTTTTTTAAACACACGCTGCTATGACAGCTGTTACAATACAATCTAACAAAATTGTTTCTAATGAAGTTAAAAGTGACTAAGTGCTACTAGAGCCATTTTACAGAAAAAACAAAAAAACAAACAATTTTTTGGCCCGCCCAATATTATGTGTGCACCTTGGTGTGGATGTATGTATTGCCCAGATGAATCATAAAGGCATTTAAATTTGATTCTTTACATTTTATTTTTTAAGATGTTTTAACAAAATTTATTTGAATTCATTCTTTCATAAAATTGATTTGAATTAAGTTCTTTTCAGCCTTTAAGAGATCTACTTTCTAAAACACCATCATGCATTCTGTTCACAGAATAGTCTTTCTCCTTTTTTCATGTTATTTGCTCTGTCTTAAATGAAAAAAACACTTAAATCAAGTTTACTCATAATATTCTCTCCAGTTCTTCCATCTTTGGTGTATCCATATTTACTGGAATGTGCTTAGAGTGTCTAAACCAACAGTATTTCTTGTGTATTTCTCAATATTTTTTAAGACTAAAATTATTTAATCTGTATTTTGCCCTTATTGATAGGTTTGTGAGGCAACTCTAGCATATATACACAATTTATGGCATAAATGTTATTAGCTAATCTCACTGCTATCTTCATTCTTATTTTCCTTCTCTTGTTTTCCTTATCCACATTATTTATATGAATATATACATATATAGAAGATATTAAAATTTTGTGTAATTTTTTTAAAAAATGTTAAATATTTCAAACAAAGAAAAACAAGAATAATATAAAAAACAGCCTTTTACCTACCCCTGGAATGAACAAATGTTAACATTTTGCCTCGTTTGTTATTTTTTTAAATGGGATAAAAAAATAATGCGTGGAAGTGCCCTTGGTACCATAATACAGTCTTTGCATTTTAAAATAATTTTGTATAAAAGACATCTATAATACCTATCATTCTATAATTTGCTTTTTTTACTTGACAGTATAATTTCAAAGCTTATCTATGTTTCTAAATGTAAATTTTCTTTATTTTAGCTGGCATATGATGTTTCATTTTATGAATATGGCACAATTTATGCATGCCCTGTTAAGTTACTTTTTCTTCTTTTTTTTTTTTTTGGTTGCAAAAAGCAAGGCCTACAATGAAAATCACTGTACAAGGGGGGAATTATCTTTCAGAGGGCAGACCCCTTGTAGTACAGGCTTCCCCCAATGGGAGAGTGTTCTAGGAACTCATCTGTATCAGTGTACGAGCTGGCATTGTTGTGAGAGGCTGCATTCTGCTTCAGTGAATTACTTTTCAAGAGTCTTTGCCTGTGTTTGCCCAGTTCATGATAGATGATTTACAAGCACACCTGCCCACACGATGCTGAGTGTTGAGCAGTTTTTGACCAAAAACAGCATGATCCCCCTGCTCCACCCTTTATATTCACCAGATCTGGCCCTAGCAACTTTTTTGTTTCCCTGGATGAAAAAAGTCCTCAAAGGGAAGCATTTTGCCGATGTGGAAGAGGTGAAACAAAAATGGAAGAAGTACTAAAAGTTACCGAAATCAATGAGTTCAAAAACTGTTTTGAGCAGTGGAAAAAACGTTTCAATAGGTGTATTGCATCAAATGGAGAATATTTTGAAGGTGATGGAAGTTTAAATATGTAAGAATAAATACATAATTTTTAATAAATTCTGGGTTTTGGAGGGTCCCTAAATTACCATGTGCCATGTTTTCTAGGGTTCATTCATAAATACTGAAAAGTGGAATTTCTGAGTTACAAGGTACATACAGCATCACAGTTTTGAAATTGTCTTTCAGAGTTTTTCACAAGTTTACACTCCCACCATCAGTTAAATGAAAATTTTTATCTCCTCACATTCTTGCAAACTATTGACAGGTTTTTTTAAAAAGTTTTTGTCAACTAGTAGGTGCAAGATAGTGTTTCATTGTTGTTTTAACTTGCCTTTTCCTGATTACTTTGCATTTCCTAAAGTTGCATATCTTTTTGGGTTTTGGTTATTTATATTTTCTCATCTATTAGCTGCTGCTCATGTCTTTTGTTCCTTTACTAATTGAGCTGTTTGTCTTTTTCTTAATGATTTGTAGAATAGGAGTTGTTTCTGTAATTTGGATACTAATCTTTTGTTACATATGTTGTTTCCTTAAATGAACTTTGTCTTTTATTGTATATAATTTTAATTTTAACATAGTTTGTTTTATCACTTTTCCTTTTCCTGTTTGTACCATTGTCTTGTTTATTACGAAACCTTACCCAATACTTTACATATTCTTCTAGAGCAGTTAAATGTTTGTTGTTTATATGTAGGTATTCATTTATTTTTGTGTTTGGCATGGGGTAGAGATATATTTTTTTTTTTTTTTCAGTATAAATTGTGAATAGTTTATCCTTTGCCCATGAAAATGCCCTCTTTTTCATTTACCAAATTCTCATTTGTGTCAGTGTCAGTTTCTAGACTCTTCTGGTCCATTAGTCTCTTTGTTTTACCTTGTGCCAGTACCTCTATTTTAATTACTACATCTGTATAATAAATCTTAGTAGCTGGAAGAGCAGTCCCTTCCCCTTGTTCTTTCCACAAAAATATTACAAATTTTTATTTGGGATTATCCCGATGGTTCTTTTGGCTTCTGATTATTGTGTGAATATGTTTTAAAATTACATTTTTTAGAGTATCCAGATTACCTTGGATTTTCTGTGTAGATAATCATACTCCCTACAAATAACAAGTTTATTTCTTCCTTTTAAATTCTTATCCATTTTTTTTTCTGTTTTATTGCTTTGACAAGATTTCCAGTTCAGTATTGAACAGTACTGGTAATGAGCATCTTTGTTTCAAATGGTATTTTTGGTTTCTCAGGTGGACTTGTGTTCTTGAAAAATAATACTTTGAGTTTGTTTTAATTAATGTTCTATTAAAGCTGTAATTTTTTAAGTTTAGTGTTTCCTAAACCTTTGAATTTAACTTAAAATTTTTACTAGATTAGTTTCTAGAGCTAGTAGTTTTTGCATGGAAATAAGGTCTTTGATTTTTTTTTCTTTGATTAGTATTAGGTTAATTAGTTAAGTGTAGCAGATTAACTCTTTTTTTAAATTTTATTTTAATTGTTGTTCTAGTACAGTTTTCTGTAGATTAACTCTTTTTTAAACATGTAATAGCTTTTATAAATTTTGATTACTTATGCATTCCAGACTACTAAATTTTTCAATTTAGCCTATCATGTTTTCTGAAATACTTTAAACAACTATGAAAACAGACCTTCAATTCTAATAAGTAACATCTTCCTAGGTAATTATGCAGCTTTTCTAAATCTAATAAATTAGACTTATACATTTAATAAATCTTAGTTCTAAAATTAAAAACCCAGCTCCCATTTACCACCATGGCTTCAGTGTTGTCCTTTTTATTTTATTTTTATTTTTTCCATCTGGATATTTCCTTTTTTTTGCATTTGAGCTTGGCTATATATTTTTTAATGTTGTGTATCATTCAGTATTTTTGTATTGAGGTTGGAGGGGAACTTTTATATTAATTAAGTATTTTGATCAATTTTTTATATTTTATTTCACCTTTTATTGCATATCATTTAGTAAGTTACTTAAGTCTTTTTAGAATAAGACTTGTAAATAAGTAACTGCTGAAATAATTAAAAACATGTATTCTTTCAATTTCTAAAATCTTCACTTAAGCTAAGTAAGGTCATCAAGGTATTCATAAGAGTATTTATTCACCGTAAAGACAGAACTACTATTATTATCCAAGGTTTATAACTCAAGAATTATGGCAGAAGCTTCAGTAAAATTTCATGTTTGCCTTTCTTTTAGTAGAATTTTAGAAATAGATGAAAACTTGAAGATTACTTACGTTAACCCTTTTATTTTACATATAGAGAAAGTTATGGAGATGTTAAGGCACTAATTAGAATAACTTTGCAGAACTAGTTAGAACTCTCTTATCACCACTACACCAGTGAATTCAAATGTAATGCCCCACCAATAAGCAGTGGTGCTTGGGAGGATTCTCTGACACCAGGTGTTACTTAATGGTCCTCACTTATTTTGGTTCAACTTTGTTGCATTTTCTTAAATTCCCCTGTTCAGGAAGGCACAGGTGATGGCTGTGAGACCTTCTGTTGTGGTATGTTTTATTTAGACTTGATTCATTTAAAACATATGAGACAAATTCTATTTCTTGCTTCAAAATTGTATGCCAATTGTTTGAATTCTGTTGCTCAATTTTACTCTTTAATGAACTATCTTGATTTCATATGTTAATGAGAAACTATTACAGTATCTACTGAATAACTTGGCTATATTTTATGATTCTGTTAGGCTCTTTTGAAGATACACTACAATTCTTTTGTGCCAGTTAGTCAGATTTACCAGATTGGTTATCTGTAACACTAAATCAAGTGAGTTTATTTTCTGCTTTTTTATGCTGTTTAAGTTTTGCTGCCTATCCACATGTTAATAGGAGTTTCTGAATAATGGGATTATTAGGCACTTTTAAAATATTTTAATTAAGTATTATATAGTACACAAACTGAACTAATAAATTTCATTCCAAGAGTTACTGAGTAGATTGACACTGACATTCAGAGTGGATTTTTCCACAGATCTACACAGAAACCATATTTTTTTAACATGGTTAGAATAGCAGTGGCACTATAAAACCACTGTTTCCTTGTTTCTTGTGGGAAAATGAATATGAAATTATAGATAGGTGTATGGGAAACTTCACTTTATCTGTAGTCTTAGGAAATCCCTATACTCGCATACATACATACATACATGCATACATGTATACATTCACTCCTGGGATGGGAAGCATCTTCCCTGAGTGAAAGAAGTGCTTTGTCAGGGAGTGGCAAGAGTGGGAATCAGATTTGAGTTCTTGTATCAGTTGCTCTAGATGGGACTGGGACAATGCTATGAAAGGGAGTTGAAGACCCTCACCCACTCAAAGCAGGGAGAAGCTAGCAGTGGTTGGTTGTATAACTGGTTTATTTCTAAATTTGAATTATGGAACTCTCCACAATGATCAATTGGTGCTTATTTTCTCTCTAAAGCCATTTTAGGCCTCTAATGATCTGTTTGGATGATGTGCTTACTGTACAATGATACTACAGTTTTATATGATCCCAGAACAGCTATGGTGTGTGATTTGTGCAGTGTATGTATTACCCTTGGAAAAGATGGAAAATGCATGTCTGAACTAGGAATACATTGCCTTACTGGAAAATTATGAAAATGCTAAAATAATTTTTTCATGGTGGAATTGTTGAAAAAGTATTAATTTTATTTACAAAGAAACAGAATACTTTAAATGTCATAAAAACATTAAGTTAGTGTGTTAGTGGCCTGCGAGTGAAAGAAGGAACACTAAGTATTGGACTGGGATTGTATATCATCATCCTGAAAAGGAGCCAAGTTTGCTCTTCCCCTGTTGTGTCTGGATAGTTACCAGGGCCTGTGTTGAATTGTGCAATCTAGTTTGCTAAATTCCAGAGAATATTGAAGCATTTACATAAACTCTGGGGTACAGTGGTCTGATCTCAACTTAGTGGGGTTTTTTTGTTTTGTGTTTTTATCAATGACACTTTATATTTAGAAGAATTATAAAAAAATAGATGTGATGGGGAGGAAAATAATTTTTAATAATCTGCTTTTAATTCATAGTTATTTTAAAAAACAAATCAACATCTATGTGAGATTATGTATGAATACATTTTAGAACCAGAAAATGGCCTCCCTACCCCAAAGTTTCTAGGCATTCAGAATAGCTTGATGTACCTTCAGTTTACTGTATTTCACTGATTCTAAGACTTTTTTTTCACATTTAAAAATTTTTTCTAAAGTAAGGATACATTTTGTAATCTTTATTGGCTTGGATTGAAGTCAGATTTACCTCAGAGAGGATTTGCATTTGCCTCTACCAGTCATTTGCTACTATCAACCTGAGACCATTTTCAATGGGAGGGTTGTCTTTTGTTTTTGTGTTCACCCAACTGGTAGTATGAATTCAGACTACAAAACTATATAAGAACTGTCTTCTAGATAAAATTCCCTCCACCCAGTGCCCAGTACTTGAAAGAGACTTTCAAGTTTTCTCATTTCTTTCTGCATGGTGGGCTTATTTTCCATTGATCCTACAATGCATGTTGTTCCAGCTTTATATGAGAGGTCTCCTATTTTTTTTTTTTGTGGTGCATAAAGGAATAATGCATCTTATAGTGGTGGCTTAGATTTGCTAAAAGATCCACCAGACGCTTTCTTAGGCCCTTACCATCCTTCTTCAGAACTTCTTTACTCTTGTAGAAACATTTCTAGTAAACTGAAAGTCACTATTACACATTTTCTTGCTCCTTCCTTATGAGTGATGTTTAGTCTTTAATTTGCATAGGAATCAATTGGGGAGTTAAACTCTGTATTTCTTGGACTTATCCCCAGAGATTCTATTTCTGTGGACCTGGGTGATGCCCAGAAATCTACACTTTTAATAAATACACTCAGGGTACTGGTACCTAAGTGATTGAAGGACCATACTTAGAGAAAAACTGTATACTCTGTGTCTAAGTGAATACTCATGGCTTCAGCAGCCAGCTCTGTGTACTGGTGACTTCCAAATCCTTGTCTTTAAACTATTCTTCTTGGATGCCAAACTCATCTATACAATTGCCATGTCTCTGTTAAAGCAGAATACACTCACCATGCATATGCTGCAATGAACAAGGGGTTCATTGCAGCATATATCCTTATATATCCTTAAGAATAAACATTTTTAAGTATTTCAGGTAGATACCCAGAAGAGGGTTGCTGAGTAACCCTCTTCTCATATGGCAGCCCTATTCTTTTTTTTTTTCCTGGTCCTGCTTGTGCATTTATTTTGTTTTTTAGATTCAATTGCTGACAAATGTGTACTTAATACATTTTATTGTTCATATTTTTTACCTTTTTTTCTTCTTTTTAAAGGATACCTTTTTAATATTTCATGTAATACTGGTTTGGTAGTGATGAACTTCTTTAGCTTTTTCTTGTCTGAGAAGCTCTTTATCTGTCTTTGGATTCTAAATAATAGCTCTGCTAGGTAGAGTAATCTTTGTTGTAGGTCCTTGCTTTTCATCACTTTGAATATTTCTTGCCACTCCCTTCTGGTCTACAAAGTTCCTGTTGGGAAATCAGCTGACAGTCTTATGGGAGCTCCCTTGTAGGGAACTAAGTGCTTTTTTTTCTCTTGCAGCTTTTAAGGTCCTCTCTTTGTCTCTAACCTTTGGCATTTTCATTATGATTTGTCTTGGTTTGGGCCTCTTTGGGGTCATCTTGTTTGGGACTCTTTATGCTTCCTGGACTTAGATGTCTACTTCCTTCACCAGGTTAGGGAAGTTTTTTGTCATTATTTTTTCAAATAGTTTTCAATTTTTTGCTCTCTTCTCCTTCTTGCACCCCCACGATGCAAATGTTGTTATGCTTGAAACTGTCCCAGAGGCTCCTTACACTTCTTTTTTCTTCTTCTTGTTCAATTGGGTGGTTTTTGCTTCTTTATATTCTAACTCACTGATTTGATCCTTGGCTTCATTCACACTACTGTTGATTCCCTGTAAATTTTTCTTCATTTCAGTTAGTGTGTCCTTCATTTCTGACTGGTTCTTTTCTTGGTTTCCATGTCCTTTTCTATGCTGTTGAAGTTCACTCTGAGTTCATCTCCTCTTCCCCTGAGTTCATCAGGCATCCTTATAACCAATGTTTTGAACCCTGCATCTAGTAGATTGTTTGCTTCCATTTTGTTTCGTTCCTTTCCTGGAGTTTTGGTCTGTTCTTTAATTTGGAACATGTTTCTTTATCTCCTCATCTTGGCAGCCTCCCTGTGTTTGTTTCTATGTATTTGGTAGAGCTGCTCCACCTCCTGGACTTGGAGTGCCCTTATGTAGTAGGTGTTCTGTAGGGTCCAGTAGCATAGCCTCCCTGATCACCCAAGCTGGGCACTCCAAATGCACCCTCCCCACCAATTCTGTGTGATCCAGGTATAACCTCCTATTGTAGTTGAGCTGTTTTTTCTGTTGGCTCATCAATAGGAGGGATTTACCCCCAGGCTGATTGGCTGCAAGGACTGGCTGTGACTACTGTGGAGGATCAGCAGTGCAGTGGCTCGCCCCACACAGCAGGACTTACTTTGGCAGGGCTCTGGTGCTCGGTGGTTGAGTGGTGCTTGAACGTGAACTGGAGCTGTCCTCTGGGTGCACTAGCTCTGGGGTCTTTCAGGAGGTGCAGGCCAAGGTCAGCTGCCTCCTCAGTTCTGCCTGGGGCCACCTGGCACGAGCTACAAAGCTCTCTCCAGATGGCTGCTACTTGTGCTGGGCTTGGAGGAGCCCAGGCCAGGCCAAGCTGTGAACCAAGGCCAGCTGCCACTAGTGCCAAGTCTGGGGCCATTTAGCAAGAGGTACAGGGCATGCCAGAACCAGATGCTGCTTGTTCAAGAGATTTTAAGAAAGTCTGAAACATGAGCTAAGGCAGGCCCTTTGTATGGATAAGTCACTGGCAACAGCCTGCATGGGCCTGCAGGTTGGGTGAGGTAGTGTCTTAGGGACTTACCAGAGCCGGGCAAACAGTGATAGCCAAGTAAATGGAGACTCAGATACGGCACCCACCTCCTGGCTCTGTGTGGGGAGGGCTCAGAAAAGGAACAATGGCTTCTGCCAGCACTTTTGTCTGGCAGAAAGCTGCCCTTCCAGCTCTCACCCTAATACCAGACAGTTCAATTCCTTCCCATATGTCCCTGGTTCCTTTCAAGATGCTGCCCCAGCTCTGAAACTCAGAAGGAGTGAATCTGAGTAAGTCCATGCACGGGCCCTTTAAGAGGAGCTAGCTGAGACTGCACAATCCCTCTGTCTCCCTCAGCCACAATCTTCACTGGTTTTTATAGCCGGAAGTTATAGGGACTTCTCTTCCTGTCACTAGAACCCTCAGCTAGGGGGGCCTAGTATGGGGCTGGGATTCCTGGCTTTTAGGGGGGACCTCCAGAGCAGAAATATCCCTCCCAATTTTTATCATCCACAGATGGATGTGGGGACCTGCCCATTCCATGTCTTCACTAATCTCATTGTAACTTCTTCTTTATATAGTTAGTTATAGGACTTCAATTCAGATAGATTTAAGGTAGTTTGGAATGATAGTTCTATAATTCAGTTGTGGTTGTGGGAGGATTCAGGTACTGCATTTACCTATGTTGCCATCTTGACCAGAAGGCTTTATTCCCACTTCTATTGCTTTGGTTCAGGTCTTTATTGCCTCTCACATAGAGTTCTGGAATAGCCAGCCTCCTACCTGGACTTCTAGCCTCTAGTTGTTTTTCTCCTTTCTAATCTCACAGACATCTTTATCAAAGGCAATGTGATCCTGCTGCTTTTCAGCTGAATGGCTCTTATTGCCTATGGGATAAAATCCAAACACCTGTGCCTGGCAGACAAGGTTCCTCAGATCTGGTTTCTGCCTCCTCCTCTGCAACACTCATGCACATTTGCAATCTTTCTGCTTTATACATTACTTGTAATAACTTGCCCAAAACACCAGATCCTCTCTTGCTTTCATAACTTTGTATAAATAAGCAATATAGCATGGTGGTTAAAGTGTGAGCTTTAGAGCAGGGGTCCCCAACCTCTGGGCCACATGTCGGCACTGGTCTGGGCCTGTTAGGAACCGGGCCACACAGCAGGAGATGAGCTTGAATGCAGTGCGCTTGAATCATCCCCAAACCAACCCCCCACTCTCTTCATGGAAAAATTGTCTTCCACAAAACCAGTCCCTGGTGCCAAAAAGGTTGGGGACCACTGCTTTAGAGCAGACCACCTGAGTTCAAATGTAACTCTGCTCAGAGTCCTGAACTCAGAGTTAAGTACAACAGATAAATGTAATAAACATTATAAGAATGTTGAAACCCTTTCAAAATCACAGGAATTAGACCTTGCTGACCACAGAAAGGTACCAGTACCAGTAGTACCAGTAATATTTTAAAATTTTAATAACTAATATTTACTTAAATAATACATTAAATTACAACACTGTATACAAAGATATATACCAAGATATAATATGTGATATTTTTAAAACTTAGGACAGTATTTATAAAATTGTCGGGTTTAACCATGACAAACATTAGCATAGGGGAGGGAGGAAGAGAAAAGTTGTTGACCTAACAAATTGGTTTCAGGGGATTAATTTTACTTTTTTTTTTTTTTTTTTGGATTAGGCCCAGAGGATACAATACCTCTTTGCAGAGCATAGTGGCTTGGACTGTAAGCACTTATTGAGGAAATGAACACAATTGCCCCCCCTGAGTTTGTGTTGATATAGGAGTCAAAAGGCCCTTAAAAATGAAAAGGCGTAAGTGCCCCAACAAATGTCCATATAAATAATTGATACCATACATCTTCAGCTGTTTTCTACCTCTGCAGAAATCTAGATAAGAGAAAACTAGTTTAGTACATTTTTGTTCTTTATTATAAAACTAATATATTTATTATAGAGAATGGTTAAGAAGTAGAAATAAGAAAATGAAAATCTCCTGTTCTTCATCAATTAACATTTTAATACCTTTAGTCTTTTGTCTAGGCTTATCTTTGTCCTTTTCTAAAGTTGGGCTATAATTATGTACTTTTATATTCTTCTGTATTCACTTTATGTTAAGCTAGGAGCATTTTCTCATGAATGGTAGTTTATTCAAGATAAACTACAGTTAAAGATGATGGGGAGTCTAGTTTAAGTAATATCAAATGTTTTTAAGTTTTAAACTTACTGGATTCAAGTTCAATAAGGAAAAATCCAACTTTCTAATTATTAGATATAATGTTTATAAGTCTATTCAGGATGGTTTTTCCTTAATTTAGTTGTAATTCCAATTTGGTCCTGGGAGGAGGTTAGTGTAGCTATCTTGGGTCCAATGTTTATAAGTCTAATTATTTTAAATTCAGCAATTGATAAGCTTGCTTGGAAATTAGGTAGCTCGGTAGCATGTACTGAGTTGAATTAACTGTGTCCATAACATGCTATATTATAATTTATACAGCATTCATTAAAAATTGGCTTCACTTTGTACTGTTTAAAAACTAGGTATTGTACTCATGTAATTATATTCTATTCAGATTCATTTAAGATAATGAGTTTGAAGAATGCTCAATAAAAATTTAATAATTATGAAATAAGATAACCAGTTTTATTGGATGTACTGCTGAGTCACCCCCATGTCCTTTTCTCCCCTCTCATTGCCTCCTTTTAGTCTTTTTTCAGTTGTGAGATTGCAAACTACGTGACAGCAGAGGCCAGACCCTGTGTGTTTCTTATTTCTAAAAGGCATAGCATATAGGTGGTAGATATTAAATAATTACTTCTTGTTCTCACTTTGACTCTTTTGTTACTGCCTTCTGCTTTTTCCTCCCAGTTCTCTGATCATTCTTTTTGATATCTATTAAGGGTTTTTATTCCTTCGTTTGCCTCCTAAATGCTAGTGGTATGGTCTTTAGCATTCTGAACCTTTTAAAATCTTGCCTTAACGTGTCTAAGGGGCATCATGATGACTGGACAAAATGTAGCTAGCCCTCTAATGGTCAAAGGCATTGAATGTCAGCACCCTGAAAATTGCTGATCTTTCCAGAGGTGTCCAACCTTTTGGCATCTCTGGGCCACAGTGGAAGAATAAAAGTTGTCTTGGGCTACACATTAAATACATTGTGACATGTAATCACAAAAAAAATCTCATAATGTTTTAAGTAAATTTACAGTTTTGTGTTGGGCTGCATTCATAGCCATCCTGGGCCGAATTTAACATTCATGCTTTTTGCCTGCATCAATCTTTATAATGATAGCTGCAAAGTGATTATTTTTTTAATCTAGCAAGAACTGTATTTAAAACCAATTATGAATTCTGTTTAATAGGTCAATTTGAATGTCAAATGACAATATATTAAATGCAAATTTTGCTTCTAGTATTAATACATTATGCATAATCAGTCACTGAAGCATAATGATTAAACTGCTTATGAATTTCTGGAATTTAGTAGTTATGGTACTCCTATAAAGTCATTGCATAGTTTTAAAAGTTGACTGTGTAGTATGCTATTGCAGTTTCAAGCAATATGGCATATTGAACATTCAAAGAAATCTTTTCTAGTAAAGAATGCAACAGTGCTCTATAAAGTGCTTGCAACATCTTTTTTAAAGCATGGCTGAGTTAGCAGCAAAGTAAGGGGCAAATACTGAGACTGTACATGAGAAAGCCCAATTTCGTAGGGATAAGTGGACCATAGAATCTCTTTTATCCCAGAGAGCCCCTGCTGTTTCCTCTAGGCCCCCTGACCTGGGCTTTTAAGAAGAAATTCCTGATTTTATGGGTCAAGAGACAAAATCTGTGCCTAGACATGGTGAGTGATAACCTTAGACACTGCAGTATAAAGTTAGGATCCCCAAAGGGTTAAACCTTGTGTGAATGACAGGAAATAACCTGCCCTTCAGAATGACCCTGCCTGTCTGGACAGCAACATTGGAACCTAGAGGACATAATACTGTCACAGTGCTAAGAGAAAACAATTGCAGTCCAGCACTATACATCCAACAAAATTATCTTTTAAGAAAAAGAGTAAAAAGAGAGACATTTTAATAAGGCAAATAAAAACTAAGAAAATTTACTACTAACATACTCATTGAAAGAGCCTATAAAATACAATCTCAGAATGAAAGCCTTAAGAAAAAAGGTTCGGTAATTATTGCAGGTTCACCTTCCCAGGATTCTGGGGCAGATTCTGAGGCAGAGATTAGCATACACATTTATTAGAGAGTATTCTTGGGATCAGTACCGGTGGAAGGGAGAGGAAAGAGAGCAGTGTTAGGCAGAGAGAGAAGTTAAGCTGAGATGAAGACACAACAAAGGTTTCACTGATGCCATAGGAGCTTAGGAGATGGGTGATCCTTTAGAGTTGTCTTGAGTTGGGGGAAGAGGGTCAGGCCTTTAACTCCCAGTGGATGTGGGCTGCCCCGTGAAGGAGTCTTGACCTTGGATGAGATAATGTTCTTTAGGCAAAGCAATCCCAAACAGAGCTGGTAGCCAAGGGTTTCCTTCTGGCTACACTCCTAGCAGCTATGGGAAAAGTCCACATTCCTGAAAGGAAATCCTAGCAGTCCATCATAATGTCCATCATACTTGCAGGTGAACATAAACATTAACCTTATAAATTAAAACAATATTGTCTAATTTGTGTAGTTAAAATAAAAATAGAGCCAACAATCCCAGACATCCATAGCTTTATGAATCTAGAAAAGATTGATTGAAATTAGTGCATTATAAGATCTGTGTTATATAGTAGAATAACATACAGCAATGAAAATGAATACCACACAACTTCATGTACCACCATAAATGCCAAGATACTTTGAATGAAAAAAAGTATGATTCCATTTATATAAAGTTTAAAAACCACCAACAGTAAACAATATATTGTTAAAGATACATAGATGTATGATAAAACTTAACAGGCATTAGAATGAGCAGCACAAAGTTTAAAGCAAGAGATAGGAAAAGGCACCCAGAAGGTTTGCACAGAACAGGGTAGCACTCTATTTAAGTTAGGTGTGGATACACAGAAATTGTTTTATTATAATTCCTTAAACTATACATGTGTGTATTACATATATGGTAAGTTATTAAAAAAAAAAAAACAAATTCTTAAGGTGTTAAGACGGAAGGAATCTACTGGTATTGGTGATCAGTAGACACATGCTGAAGTTATCTCCTAATTAGTATTCAGCCGTCCTGATCTGGATCTACTCAAGTCCACTGAGATTTAATAAGAAATTAACTATTATTGATTATATGATTGAGTAATTTCTGTTTGATTTCTCCATTTTGCCCTTAATCGGGGGATGGGATTTCATAAGTCTTTTACATGCATTTCAGATACTGTGAATGATGAAATTTGAAGTTTGAAAATGATTCTAAATTTTGCAGCAAGATTTTACTAGATAAATCCAGTATATAAATATCTGATTCAACATCTACATCAGTAAGTATGGAAGTTATTTTTATTTCCTTCCATATCTGTTAAATTCATAAAAATCATAGAAGGGAGCTTTGAATTCAGCCAAAAGACAGTGAGCTCCATCTTTCTGGAGATCTTAGATGACCTGTTAAAGATAATGTGAGGGTGAGTTTGTATTGAAAGGAAGGGTTAGAATAGATGGCCTCTAAGAGCCTCCTAGACTTTAGTAAGATTACATGATTCTGTGTTTAATTCACTGTATCTTAACCAACCAAATAAGATTCCCCCCCCAAAAAAAAGCCCAGAATGACAAAAAAAAGCTATTTTAGAGTCTTCAGATTTGCAAACTTCCTAAACTAGAGGATTGGAATGCTAATGCATTAAATGGGTTAGATTCAGAAATTGATGTATCCAAAATTCTCTCAGACATCCCTTTGGAAGCCAGTACATTGAAGTTCAATCTTAGAAAATTAAAGTATGTGGGTGGCTTGTTTTAAAAGCTGTGTTGTATTTTAGAATATATACTTTCTCTTTGAACCCTAGAGTCACTCTTTTTATAGAGAGGTGCTCAGACAATGAGACATATACGGACTTAATGACAAACTGAGAAACCAGAAAATTCATACCACCCATGCAATGCTCACCCCAGGGCATATGCTCATTGCAAATCAGGCAGAATTAATTGTCCGTACTGTTTATGCAGTAAATTGTCATTTTTCTTTCTTTTTTTTGTTGAGCTTATATTATTATAGTTGAATTTGTGACAATTGAGTTCATAAAGATACAACTTCACAGTATATGATTTTGTATTTATGTTAAAGTTTCAGCTGGATATTTATCTAATGTTTTGATGATCCAAATAAGAATGAACGATGGTATACTATATAATTTATTTATTCCGTACAGATAATGGATTCCGAATTAATGCACAGTATAGTAGGAAGCTATCTTAGACCTCCAGAAAGAGCATTTGTTCCACCATTCACCCAGAATGATGAATTATCTCAGAATCACCACTCTGGGAACTTTGAAGCTACCTCTTCTAAAATGCTTCGTAGTCCAAATAGCCAAGGTAATATTAATACAAAAATCTTACTTAAAATTAGGGGAATGGTACAAAGTATGTTATGTAAATCTTTTCATTTTTATGTGAAAAGAATATAATTGCATTTTTAACTAAATCTTAATTAAACTAATTTTGATTCTGTTATTAAAAGTTTCAGTAAACTTAGACAAGTTATTTAACATTTTTTATTCTGGTTTCAGCTATAAGGTGACATATATTATAAAATATGACATTCGTTATAAAAAATGTCATAAGAAAACAAAAATTCTTTGAAGAATGGAAGGTCAGATTTGGAGTCCTTCTAACTAGATTATTACAATGCTAGTGAATTAAGTAGAATTGTGGCTTATTCAAGGATTAAATTCAGAAATTGCATATATCCAAAATTACCTTGAAAATCCCTCATGATTTTGTTAGGGTATGTTAGGGTAACTATAAAATATAAATGTTGTCACTTTTAAAGTATAAATTAAGAAGGATCTTAAAACTGAATTAGGAAAATATTTATGACTCATACTTTACCATACAAATTACTTCCTAAGATGCTGAGAATCACTTTGATTTTTAATGTTCTCTGATATTGGTTGCCAATAATAAATAGACTAGCCTTATGGAGTAAAACAACCACAAGAAATAATAATCCAAACCAATGAGCCAGCCACAGATATTATATAAAGAGAAATAAATATAATTTCTTTATCTCATTTGTAAAAAAAAAGATAATCTCTAGCTAACATCTCTCTAATTGAATATATAGAAAGTATATATTCTAAAAGGCAACAAAGCTATATGAAATATAACATAACATTTATTTGTATTCCAGTCATCTCTAGTTTTATAATTTGAAGTAACAGCTGAATAGAAAGTATAAGATAATATAAATCTGAACTTACCTGAATTATAAAGATATTAACATAGCTAAAGAAATCTAAGTAGTTCATGTGTATAACTTACGATCTTTCAAGCCTAGTAACAGATAAACCACTAGGTTACATTTTTTTTCCAATGGAAGAAACTGTGTTCTTCCTCCTATGTCCTGATTATTAACACTATGTCTTGGACAAAGGAATAAATAAACCACAAATATTTGTGGTTTGATTGAAACTGAACACATCAATAACTGAGAAAAACCTTTTCCTTTAAACCTAAATTTCCATATTAGTGGATACTGTGTTGTAATTTTCTTTATTCGGACTCAGATTCTGATGCCTCCTAGACTGTGTATTGTCTTTAAGTCTTTGATCATTAGCTTTTTCAAACCCGGAAAATCACTGAGTACAATCAGAAATATATTGTTTTTACAAGATATGTTAGAGAAAATTTGTTCCTTTTTAGACTTTTAGCTATTATTTTCTATTTTTATGAGAAATGTATATTACATATTTTTCTGGTTCACTAACAAAAATATACTGCTCTCTTTCATATGATTGTAAGTGTTCAAAAATTCTCATTTATACTATCAAGCAAATTTTTTTCAACAGCTCTTATTTTAGCCCTAAAAACTCTTCAGGAAAAGATTCGTCGTTTAGAGTTAGAGAGAACACAAGCTGAAGATAACCTCAACATTCTTTCCAAAGAAGCAGCAGAGTATAAAAAAGCCTTGGAAAATGAAACTAATGAGAGAAATCTGGTACACCAGGAACTGATAAAGCAGAAAAAAGGTAAGAAAGTTCAATAGTTCTCAGAAACAAAAAGTTACTAAAGTGTACAATGTGAAAAGCCCAGTCTAAGCAGATTTACTCAAATATATTTGTTCCTATATATGCATTTAAACTCCTAAGCATTGTTCTCAGACATTTTGATATTTGCAGGAAATGGATATAACTTTGAACTTACTTTATTATATCTGTTTTATCCCAGTTCATATGTTTCTGAGATTAAAAGAAAAATTAAATTTTTAAACAAGTTTTATTTAGAAATTAGAATATCTTCAGAAGTCCAACAAAATCCAGTTTAACCTATATATAATTGGAATACTTTGTAGTTTCAGGTAACATGGTTTTAAAATTTAAAAATATAAGGCAATACCAGTAATTAAATAATATAAACACCATAAAATGAATAAAAAGAAATTTTATTTAACTTGAGAGGTTAATTAGATGAAATGGATACATAGGTGGAAGTTCTGTGGAAAGTATGAAAAAGATACCTGGACACAGGTTTAGAGGTTTAGGACATAAGTACTTTATATAATTTCACATCAAAACGTATGTCTTTGTTTTTAAAACATGACAGTCACCCTGAAAAACAGGTTCAAGTTTGTGTTTCAACTTATAAATAGGATGAAGAAATGGGGAGAAATACAATATTTTTTCTGAAGTAATTGGACAGAGGTGGAAAAAAGAGCTGAGGAAAGTAAGAAATTAAAGGTTTAGAAAAAAGTTGTTTACACTGTGTAAATTGAACTGTGCTGTCATAGTCAAGAGCAGAGGAAAATGGAAATGGTAGAATGCATATATCTGAGTTTCTTGAAAAAGAGGAAATGCATTAATGGAGGACTTTGGGTCCTCTATTTTTTCAGTTAGGAAAAATTTCCCGGGGACAGCCAGGATTTTTATAATCGCACATGTCACCAATATCTTCCCCTTTCAGATGTATGCCTTCTGGGACTTTAGAGGGAGATCATGTTAAGCCAGTTATATATAATTAATGAAATATTTACAAAATGGGTGTTTATAACTGGGAGCGTTAGTACATTGGAATAAAGAAGGCTTGAACTTTTAATTTTTGGTTGGATTCACATAATGTATTTCTTCTGATAACCAAATGTCTAGTGTATGCGATAAATCAACTAATTTATTTTTCATTACTTTTTCTTTTTCATAGATATAAGTATACAATTAAGCTCAGCTCAGTCTCGCTGTATTCTCTTAGAGAAGCAACTGGAATATACAAAAAGAATGGTTCTCAATGTAGAGCGAGAGAAGAATATGATCCTAGAACAACAGGTGAACATATTTTCTATAAGAATATAGTATAATTTAGTATGTTTTTGAAGAACATTTAATGTCTCTCTGGTGACATGGTACTAGACTTATTGAGGGGATCATTTCACAATGTGTATACAAAGATGGAATGACTACATTGTACATCTGAAACTAATAAAACATTGTATGTTAATTATACTTCAGTAAAAAAAGTAATATGTAAACTAGATAACACAAATTAAATGTACAATAAAAGCTGGTAAATTTGACCCAGGAAAAAAGAATATTTAATGTCATGGGAAAATTGTTATATTATAATCTGAAGTGAAATTAAGATATAAAGCTGTATATAGATTTTCACTGAGAGTGATGCCAACTAGGTCATTTGGACCAAACTTTCTATAGAGGAAAACAAGAAAAACTGTACAGAATATTAAAAAGAGAGACAGAATAAAAGGAGAAAGAAAAAAATACACAATGGCATTAGAGAATTAACAAATTGATTAAAAATCACCAATTCAAAATCTGTGTGTAGATTTAATTCTAGAGAAGTAGGCCAGATGTTTCAGGCTCCATCTGAGGGTTGATTCTAGAACCGTCCATTGAGAGGCTAATTGATGCTCTTAACAGCCATCTTTTTGGGGCCAAGGAAATTAAAGTTAGAATCCAGAGCCTATCAAGAGTAGGAGTGCTAGTAAATCCTCTGTGCAGAGTACTTTGAAAGGGTGAGCAGTAGGGAAAAAAAAAAACAGATTACAACTCTGCTTTGGGTTATCAAAGTAACTCAGAAAATCTTGGTCACTGAAATTGAATTAAAGTGATTCTGGACTACTAATATTCTCAGGTACCTCAAATTATTTCTACAAACATTTCTTTCACACAGCAAGAAACTTACAGTCAAAGATAAGTAGGCAGAAGGAGATAAGACACTAGGAACAAGATACAGCATACTTAATAGACTATATGTATAAACATTTTCACAAGTTAGCTCCAGCTATGTACTGGCCCTAACAAACACAGCCTATAAAATTATTATGCTTGCTATAATCAAGGAGCTAAAAGGCAGGATTGAAATTTTCAGCAGAACATTAGAGAGCATAAAATATCAGAACACATCTGAAAAAGAACCATATAAAAATTATAGAACTGAAAAATATAATAACTGGAATTTAGAACTTGATGGTCTAATAGCAGATATGAAGAGATAATTAGTGAATTGGAAGGTGAAACCATGTAGATCAATGAAGAAACAAAATAAAAGTAGTTTCAAAAAAGAGTGGGAGAAATAAGCTTAGAGTGAAAAGATCAAAATTTATGTGGAAAAGCGAGGGTCCAAGAATAGCCTAACTATTCTGAAGAAGAAGAAGGTGAGACCTTGCTCTACCACATGTAATTGGAGGTCTGAAAGGAAAGGAGAGGGAGAATGGGACAGAAGTAGTATAAAGAGATAAGGGTATAGACGTTTCCAAAACCGATTAGAAAAGGATCACACCACAGATTCAAGAAGCCCTATAAAACTAAGACAGGATAAATAAAGAATCTAGATACCTTGGAATAAAATAAATAATGGGGCGTGGAAAAAGTCTTAAAAACTTCCTGGTAGGGAGTGGGGCGGTGGATTACTTTCAAAGGGATGATAAAATGACAGCTGCTTTCTCAACTAAAATTACTGAATCCAGAAGACAATAGACTAATACACTTATGATAAAAAAGAAAATAACTGCCAATTGAGGATCATGACTGGGAATAATATTCTTTAGAAATGTGTAATAATGATATTTTAGACTAACAAAGACTGAAATAATTTGTTACTGGGAAATTCATCCTAAAAGAAATACAAAAGGACATTATTCAAATAGAAGGAAAATTATTTTAGAGGAAAGGTCAGAGATTCAGGAAGAAATGAACAAAAAAGGTGGTAAATATATGGGTACATGAATATTTATTGTATTAAACAATAACAATAATGTTCTGCTTGTCTAAATATAGGTAAAGGGTTAAAATTAGTGAAACTAATAACTTATAAATTAGGAAGGGATAAATGTAGTTTAAAGTGTTCTAGGGTCTATAATTGTCTTAGAAATGGGCAAAAGTACTATCAATATTGGATTTTAATCAGTTAAGTATTTATTAGATTTCTCAGGGAACTAGAAAGGTTGATTCTAAAATTTATGTGGAGGACTTCCAGCCAAGATGGAGGCATAGGTAGATACACTTTGCCTCTTTACACAACCAAAAGAAGAACAACAAATTTAAAAACAAAACAAAAAAAACAACAACCACAGCTGCTGGAAAGTCAAACTTTATAGAAGTCCAACAACCAAGGAATTAAAGATGAAACATTCATCCAGATGGGCAGGAGGGGTGGAGACGGGCAGCAAGGGCAGAGAGGACACGCGGCAAGGCAGAGGCTGGAGTACTGGGAGAGCAAGGCACCTGGGGAGTGAGACAGACTACGTAATCCAGGGTTCCAGAGCAGGGAAATAAAGCCTTAAAACCTCTGGCTTGAAAAACCTGTAGGGGTTGTGGCTACGGGAGAAACTCCCAGCCTCACTGGAGTTCATTGGAAGGACCTACACAGTCCTAAAATGTACACAAACCCACCCACCTGGGAATCAGCACCAGAAGGGCCCAATTTGCTTGTGGGTAGCTGGGGAAGTGACTGAAAGCCTGTTGACATTGGAGCAAGCAGTATTGTTCCCTTTCAGACCCCTCTCCGGCATACAGTGCTACAGCTTAGCAATGTGGGTTGCCCTGCCCTGGTGAATACCCATGCACCAGGGTAACAGCTGGAACAGCCCAAGTGGCACATGGGGAGAAGGTGAGAAAGTAAAGTGACTAACAACAGAGCGAGAGCCTGTAGACAGCTTCTTCCTGGGCAGTCTCCAGAGGCCAGACAGTAGTATTGCTCCCTCCCTGACCTCTCCTCCACAAAGAACTAGAGAATGGTGAAACAGGTTGTCCCACCCTGGTGATTACCTAAGGCTCCACCCCATACAACTTACAGGTGACTTTTCTACAATAGGCCTGCTGCTAAGACAGGGAGTCAAAGCAGCTCTACCTAATACACAGAAGCAAACACAGGGAGGCTGCCAAATCAAGGAGACAAAGAAATATGGCCCAAATGAAAGAATAGTTCAAAGCTCCAGAAAAGATACAACTAAGTGACAAAGAGCCAGCCTATCGGATGCACAGTTCAAAACACTGGTAATCAGGATGCTCACAGAAATGGTTGAGTGTGGTTGCAAAATAGAGGAAGAAGTAACGGCTATGAAAAGTAAAATAAAGAAAAATATACAGGGAACCAACAGTGATGGGAAAGCAACCAGGACTCAAATCAACAGTTTGGAACAGAAGGAAGAAAGAAACATTCAACCAAAACAGAAGCAGCAAGAATTCAAAATAGAAAATGAGGCTTACGAACCTCCAGGACAACTGTAAACATTCTGACATCTGGATCATAGGGGTGCCAGAAGGAGAAGAGGAAGACCAAGAAATGGAAAACTTATTTAAAAGAATAATGAAGGAGAACTTCCCCAAGCTGGCAAAGGAAATACACTTTCAGGAAGTCCAGAAAGCCCAGAGAGTCCCAATGAAGTTGGGAAGCACACACCAAGGCACACCATAATTACATTAGCCAAGATGAAAGATGAGACAATCTTAAAAGCAGCAAGAGAAAAGGAGACAGTTACCTACAAAGGAGTTCCCATAAGAATGTCAGCTGATTTCTCACAAGAAACCTTGCAGGCAAGAAGGGACTGTAAAGAAGTATTTGAAGTCATGAAAGGCAAGGACCTATATCCAAGATTGCTCTATCAGCAAAGCTATCATTTAGAATGGAAGAGCAGATAAAGTGCTTCCCAGATAAGGTCAAGTTCAAGGCGTTAGTCATCACCAAGTCCTTATTCTATGAAATGTTAAAGGGACTTATCTAAGAAAAAGAAGAAGATTGAAACTATGAACAGTAAAATGACAACAAACTCACAACGATCAACAAATGAACCTAAAAACAAACTAAGCAAACAACCAGAACAGGAACAGAATCAGAGAAATGGAGAGCACATGGAGGGTTATCAGCAGGGAGAGGGAGGAGGGAGGATGGGAAAAAAGGGACAGGGATTAAGCATAAATTGTAGGTACAAAATAGACAGGGAGATTAAGAATAGTATAGGAAATGGAGAAGCCAATGAACTCATATGTACGACCCATGGACATGAACTAAGTCAGGGCAGAATACTGGTGGGGGTGGTGCAGGGAAGAGGGGAATAAAGGAGAGGAAAAAATGGGACCACTGTAATAGCATAATCAATAAAATATACTTTAAAAAAAAATAAGATTTATATGGGAAAGCAAGGGTCCAAGAATAACCAAACTATTCTGAAGAAGAATAAGATGAGGCCTTGCTCTACTATATATTGAGAGAAACTATAATGTTATCAAAATTTACATGATACTTGTATGGATAGACAGAATAAAGGAGTAGAATGTAGTCAGAAACAGACCAACTTATATGGAAATTCAATAAATGACAAGGGTACCATTGCAGATCATTGGGGAAAAGATAGATTTCAATAAATGTTTCTGGAAAAATTTGTTATCCATATGAGGGAAAAAAATGAAATTGGATCCCTACCTCATACCATATACAAAAATCAGTTCCGGATGGATTAAAGATGGAAACATAAAAGGCAAAACTTTGAAATTTTTAAAAGCAAATGCAGAACAATGTCTTTATGATCCTGGGGTAGAGAGGAATAAGCACAACAAAGTAACAGAAAAAAAGGCAGAGTTGTAATGAAACATTTTTCAGGAAAAAAAGGAATCACAAATAGACATACATCTATAGAAAAAATGATCAATCTCATTAGTAACCTGGGAAATGCAAATTAAAAACACAGTAAGATACTACTTTATATCTACCCGATTGGAAGAAATTTAAAAGTCTGACAGTTCTATGAGTAAAGAGGATACAACCCCAGAAGAGCAACCACTTTCTCTTGCAAAGTTCAGCATGCACATTCCCAATAACCTAGAAATTCCTGTGCTAGCTAAACATTGTAGACCAGTGACTTACTACAGTTTTTAAAATGTTTTATTGACATATAACTTATATAAAGTGAAATGTATGTACAGTTTAGTGATTATTGACAAATATATGTTCTTGTATAACCACAGCCCTATCAAATAATAGAACATTTTCATCAGAAATCATTTCATATCTCTTCCAAGTTACTCTCTGTTCTTTCTCCACCTCCAAACAAGACGACTGCTACTCTATTTTACCTTAAATTAATTTCGCCTGTCTTAGAACTTTTATATAAATTGAATCATAGAAAATGTACTCTCTTGTATCTGGTTCTTTTTTTTAGCATAAAGTTTTTGAGATTCTTCCATGCTGTTGTATGTATCAGTAGTTCATTCCTTTTTATTGCTATGTAGAAGTCATTATATAGATATGCCACAATTTGGTTATCCATTTTCCTATTGATGAACATTTGGCTTATTTCCAGTTTGTGGGTATTATAAATAAAGCTATTATGACCATTCTTATACAAACCTTATTTGTGGACATGCTTTCATTTCTCTTGGGTAAATGTGTAGTGGTAGAATTGCTGAGCCACAGGGTAGGTATGTGTTTGACTTTAAAAGAAACAACAAAACTGTTTGCTAGAATATTTTCTTCTAGAAGCTTTTTATCTTCATTTTTCTATTTAGGCCTGTGATCCACCTGGAATTAATTTTTGTATGGTAAGATAAAATGTTCACGATGAAAATTTTTGTCGTGTGGATTTCCGTTTGTCCCAGCACTATTTTGTTAAAGACTTCCCTTTCACCAATTGAATTGCTTGGTACCTTTGTCAACAATCAACTGACTGTATAGATAAGGTCTATAGGTAAGGTCTATTTCTGAGACTCTGTCTTGTCTATTGTGATTGTTATAGATCCCTTGCACTTCTACTTAAATTTTATAATCAGTGTGGCATTTTCTACTTATAAGTCTGCAGGGATTTTGATTGGCATGTTGTTAAATTTATACAGAGTGGGGAAAAAGTAGGTTTACAGTTGTGAGTATACAAAACATAGAGTTTATTCTTGTATTATTATTTATTCATTATTGTGTTATTTTCCAAATGAACAGCTACAAACCTACATTTCAATCTTCTTTACTTTCTCTTCCCAGTGATTTGTAATTTTAATGAGAAATTTTGCACATTTCATGTTAAATGTATCTCTAAGAATTTTATGTTTTCTAATGAACAGTATTGGGTTTTTCCACTTTTCTGATACTAGTATATAAAATATATTGGTTTTGTATGACTGTATCTTTTGGCTTTGCTGAGTTTATTATTTCCACTAGTTTTCATATTTTCTAAGGACTTTCTGATGTATTTTTGTGACTATGTTCATGAGGAGTCTTGGTTAGTAATTTTCTTTTAATGTCTGGTTTTGGTGTCATGTTTTACTGGCCTTATAAAATTAGGTGGAAAAGATTTCCTCCTCCTGTTTTCTGAGAGACCTTGTACAGGAATAGTGTTACTTCTTTCTTACATGTTTACTAGCTTCTATCAAATTTGAATTGTATCTGAGACTGGGGTTTTCTTTGTTAAATTATGGATTCAGTTTATTTAACAGATATAAGGCTACTCGGATTTTCTGTTCCTTGAGACTCTTAGTGCTATTCCTTCTTTTACTCCTGATATTAATAATTTTGTACTTGTACTTTTCAAAAGGACTAATTTACAATATCACTTTATCAATTTTATTTGTCTTTTACAAAGAACAGTTTTTATTTTTAAAATTTTGTTTCATTAATTTCCACTTTATTATGTCTACTTTCTTCTACTTACATAGGATTTAATTTGCTCTTTTTTTCGCTAGCTTTATATGTTGGAAGCTTAGATTATTGATTTTAAAACTTTTTTGTTGCTCTTTATATAATATATTTTCTCAGGAAAGCTACCAATTTCCCTGTAAACAGTGTTTTACCAGCATCCCAAAAGTTTTGATGTTTTGTATTTTTATTGTCATTCAGTTAAAAATATCTTCTAACTTCTCTAGAAATTTATTTTAAAATTGAATTGACTTCTCTCCCTCTTCCTGGTCTCCCCTCTCCTTCATTTTAGTAGCTGCTCTAAGGGTTAAAATATATATTCTTAACCACAGTCTACCATGAATTAGTGTTAAAACACTTTACATGTAATGTAAGATCCTTGAGATAGTGTACTTCCACTTACCCCTCTTGGCTTTACAGTTTTAGTACATTTATTTCTATATATGTTAGAAACCACAATACATTGTTATTATTTCTGCTTTAAATGGTTACATTTGGTTCCTGGACCCAGTTTCCATGTGTGTGGGCGGGGGAGGTTACGAGGGTGTCCAAGAATTCAATTCAGTTTTAACACTACCCAGAGGTAGTAGCATCAGATTCCACAGGTTAAAGGTTGAGCCCTGCAAGATGTGCTGCCCCCACTCGCCAAACTTCAGACTCCTGTCACAAATTCAGATTGTTACATGAACTTCTGACTGACTTGTTGTAAATCAGAGGTTTGCTTAACCCCCACACAAGTTCAATTAATTTGCCAGAATGAATCTCAGAACTCAGAAAAACATTTTACTTATAAAAAACATTTATAACCCAGGAATAGCCAGATGGAAGAGATGCATAGGGCAAGGCATAGAGTTTCCACGCCCTGTCCAGGCACCACCAGTCTACCTGGATGAGGATCTGCCCTTCAGCCTAGAAGCTCTTTAAACCCCACCCTTTTGGGGTTTTGTGGAGGTATCATTGCATAGCTTTGGCTGATTAAATCTTTGGCCACTGGCATTTGATTCAGCTTCTAGCCTCTCTTTCTTCCCTGGAAAGGAGAGGGTTGGGACTGCACGTTCCCACCCTGTAATCCCATGATTGGGTCTCCTGGTGACCAGCCCCCATCCTTAGGTGCTTTCCAAAAGTCCTCCTAGTAACAAAACCAGGGTTGAGATACCTTTACTGCTCTCAACACTGGAAATTCCAAGAGTTTTGGGAGCTGTGATTCGGGAACTGGATGAAAACAAAGTATCTTACAAATCTCATTATCATATCATAATGATCGATTATTCTTTAGAATAAGAAAGTTAAGAAACAAGAAAATTTGTATTTACCTGTATTTTTACCTTTTGCAGTGCTTTTTATTTATATAGATTTGATTTCCATCTGGTATCATTTTTGTTCAATCTGAAATACTTCCTTTATAACAAGTATGCTGGAAATTCTTTTAGTATACGTTTGTCAGAAAAAGTCTTTATTTTTCCATCATTGGTGAAGGATATTTTCACTGGATGTAGAATTCTAGGTGATAGCTTTTTTTGAATCAGTTCATTAAAGATACTGTCTCAGTTGTCTTCTGGCTTCATGGTTTTTAATGAGAATTATCTTTATTCCTCTATACATAATGTGATATTTCTCAGGTTCTTTTAAGATTTTCTTTACCATTGGTTTTCAACAATTTGATAATGATGTACTCAAATATGGTGTTCTATTTATTCTGCTTGAGTTTGTTTTGGGATTCTTCAATATGTCAATTAATATTTTCATCAAATTTGGAATATTTGGGCCATTATTCTTCAAATAATTAACTCTTGTTTGACCTCACTCTCCTCTCCTTATGTGACTCCAACTGAATGTTAGGTCACCAAGATTATTTGTTAATTGTTTCAGTTTTTTAAAATATTTCATTGTTGATGCTATTACAGTTATCCCAATTTTTCTCCCTTTGCCCCCCTCCATCTAGCCTACCTCCCCACTTCCATAGTCAAACCCTACAACATTGTTCATATCCACGGTCTCTTCATATATGTTCTCCAACTAATCCCTCCACCTCCTTCAATCAGCCCTGGCCTCTCCCCTCCCCTCTTACAATTCCATGGCTCTGATTCTATTTTCCTCATTAGTTTATTTTGTTCATTAGATTCCTCTTAAAAGTGAGATTATATGGTATTTGTCTTTCACCAACCTGCTTATTTCACTTAGCATAATGGTCTCCAGTTTCATCCATGCTGTTGCAAAAGGTAGGAATTCCTTCTTTCTGCTGCATAGAATTCCATTGTGTAGATGCACCACAGTTTTTTTCCACTCATCTACTGATGGGCAGTTAGGTTGTTTCCAACACCAACACTTGGTTATTGTCAATTGTGCTGCTATGAACATGGGGGTGCATAATTTCTTTTGAATTAGTGTTTCAGGATTCTTTGGGTACATTCCCAGCAGTGGAATTACTGGGTCAGAAGGCAGTTCCATTTTTAGTTTTTTTTGAGGAAATTCCATACTGTTTTCCACAGTGGCTGCACTAGTCTGCATTCCCACCAACAGTGCACTAGGGTTCCTTTTTCTCCACAACCTCACCAGCACTTGTTGTTTTTTGATTTATTAATGATAGTCGTTTTGTTGAGGTGATATCTCATTGCAGTTTTAATTTGCATCTCTCTGATGACTAGGGAGATTGAGAATTTTTTCATCTGTCTATTGACCATCTGTATGTCCTCTTTGGAGAAATGTCTATTCTGGTCCTTTGCTCATTTTTTAATTGGATTATTTGTCTTCCTGGTGTTGAGTCTTATAAGCTCTTTACATATTTTGGAGATTAAACCCTTGTCTGAAGAAAGAAATTGAGGCAGATACAAATAAGTGGAAAAATATACCATGTTTATGAATTGGAAGAATAACATCATTAAAATGTCCGTACTACCCAAAGCAATCTATAGATTCAATGCAATTCCTATCAAGATACCAATGGCATATTTCACAGAACTAGAACAAATATCCAAAAATTTATATGGAACCTAAAAAGACCCCAAATATCGTCAGCAATCTTGAGAAAAAAAGAACAAAGTTGGAGGGATCACAGTACTTGGTATCAACCTATACTATAAGGCCATTGTAATCAAAACAGCCTGGTACTGGCATAGACAGTGGCAATAGACACATAGATCAATAGAACAGAATAGAGAGCCCAGAAATAAACCCACATTTTAATGGTCAATTAATATTTAACAAAGGGGGCAAGGGCATACAATGGAATAATGACAGTCTCTTCAATAAATGATGTTGGGGGAACTAGACTGGTACATGCAAAAAATGAAACTAGACCACCAGCTTACACCATAAAGCAAAATAAACTCAAAATGGATAAAAGATTTAAATATAGGTTGTGATACCATAAAAATCCTAGTGAAAAACATAGGCAGTAAAATTTCAGATATCTTACATAGCAGTGTTCTTGCTGATATTATCCCCCAGGACAAGGGAGATAAAAGAAAAAACTAAACAAATGGGACAGGACTACATCGAATTAAAACCATCATAGCTAAAGCATAGCTAAAGAAACCATCTCAACTGCATGGGAGAACACATGTGCCCACAATACATTGGACAGGAGTTTTATGTTTTTTAATAGACTTTATTTTTCAGAGCAGTTTTAAGTTTATAGAAAATTGAGTGGATAGTACAGAGTTCTTATATACCCCTTGCCTCTCACAGTTGCCTTTATTAACATCTTGCCTTAGGTGGTAATAAATACTATCATAAAACAGTACCCTGTATGTAGGTTTGCATATGTATGTATAACTTTCCTTTTCTCCATGTTCTCTGTATGCCTTATTCCTCTGATAGCTGCTTTTCTATGTTGTACAGAGAGGGTAAGTCAATGAGTAGGCTTAGTCACCCTGTGTACAACACTTTATTGAATACAGGTTTCACTGATGGTGGTTTCCTTAGTTGAAATGTTATATAAAGATGCAAAGAAGCATTTGTTCCATTGGTATTGATATAGCACAATTTTTTGCACATTTTAGTTATTAAAAAACATTTTCTTTTCTTGGCTTTTGCTCATAAGCACCTAAAGTAGGTGCGTGTATGTACATGTTTCTTATGACAGATTTATATTGTGCTTTGAGTCCTCAGAAATTGTATTATTCTTGAGCCACTGGCAGCACTTACCAAATTCAGGTTTGTTTTTATCCTTTCCAGGCCCAACTTCAAAGGGAAAAAGAACAAGATCAGATGAAGCTTCAAGCAAAACTTGAAAAGCTTGAAGTCTTAGAAAAAGAATGTTTTAAACTTACAACAACTCAGAAAACTGCTGAGGTAAGCTTCCATTTCTTTTTAAAGTGGTGATGCCAGGAATAAATCTTTAGTGTTAGGCATAATTGGCTCTGTATGTGAATATACGGTGAATCTTAGATTTACAAAACTACTTTTACAACTTTTAGTAATCCAGACATGAATTCCTGCCTATGGAGGTGAACAGTTAATGTATTCTATCACAGCATGAATGAGCTTGCCTGTTGATGTGAAATTGTAATTTTGGCTGATTCTGAGATGGCAGAACATTTTCATTTCAGATGATTTTACCTAAAGGTTATTAAGAATATTGTCTTTCACCACTTGCATTTAAGTTAAGCCTATCCTAGATCCTGTCCTGAAATGCTTTCTCCTTTTTCCAGCCAAATCCTATTCATTCCGTAGGACTTTCTCCAGATCCTGCTACCTCGACGAAGCTGTCCTTGAGTTCTCCAACACTCAGGAAACTCTCCCTTTGAAATAGCACTGTCCTCACCAAGGATATAAGATGAAATAGTTATATGTATAAGTATATACATGGTCTGGGCCAAATCACATTCATTTCTCTGTTTTTTGTTCCATGTTTATTACTTTTGACTTCCTGAATGTAAGATAAGCTCTTAAATAACAAGGACCATATCTTAATATTTCTAATGTCTTCCTATCCCTTCCCTGCTCCAACTGTGCAGATGATGGGCATTTATTGTGATTTGTCTGTATTTTTAATGAAACATTGATACCTAAAACTGTAATTGCTTGACTTTCTAGACCTTTAATACACACCCCCCCCAAAGTTTTGTTGCTGAAAGTAAATAATGCCTATTCATGTACATTCTTTGCTTTCCCTTTGTTCTTATGTGTAATAGCAGGGAAAGGAGCATAGGTAGAAAGCCAAGGAAAACCTTAGCGTCTTTTGCCATTCCTTTTCCTTACTTTCTGCTTTAACTTGCTACACCATTAATAATCCAGACTCCAAGGACTCTTTTTGGAAAAGGAACAAGGGATATTTGGCTCTAGTTATTTTATTCTTTTGCAGGACAAGATTAAACATTTAGAGGAAAAACTTAAGGAAGAAGAACATCAACGCAAGCTATTTCAAGACAAAGCTTCTGAGGTAAATGGAGCACTATATCATGTATCACAGTAAAACACGTATGTTTTATTATACTTCGGTTTCTTAACTGAAGTTTATATTCTAGCCTCTAGTTTCTGCCTCTTAGCTTGGTAGTTTTGTCTGTTTATGCTATAATGATGGACTTCTCGGTAAGTCATTCAGTTCATTCATGTACTTGAATGCATTGCCAAGAGGTCTTCTGGTGTTTTGAAATTTTGACATAATAAATACACACACACACACAAAAAAAAAAAAAACTCCTGAGTATAGATTGTTTTCAGTTTGGTTGATATACATATTAAATTATTCATTCTCTTATAAACAGAAAATGACTGTAATTACCAATAGATTTAGTGACTTTCACACACATAAAAATAGTATTTTGGGTTTTCTTTTTTTTTTCCAAAAAGTATTTTTATCTTTATAAATTGAGACTTGATCTTTCATTGTAAAAATCAATGTTACAAAGTTTTGTCTTAAATATTGTAGCTTCAAACTGGACTTGAAGTCAATAGAATTTTAATGTCTTCAGTATCAAATACAAAACAATCTAAGGAAAAGAAGAAATCTTCAAAGGTATGCAAACACTTTATTTTTATTTGCTAATATTTATTCACTCTTTTAACATTTATACCTATTACCTATCCATTTCCAAAAATAATTGGAAGTGATTTATAATAAAAGACATGCAATACTGCTATGAAATGAAGATAAAAATATGAATCAAGTGATGATGAGTTGGGGTATAAGGACAGAAAATTTCATAAATTTTCTCCACAAAACCTCCATAGCAGTTGAGCACAAAATTTAGTTGAGTTTGCCTGACAAAGACAGCAAATAGGAACATATAATGGGCAATGCATATGTCTTTGTGAAATAACAATAAGCTTTCTGTTTTTTCCAGAAAGATAAACATTTTCCTAGTACTCACCTCTCAGAGTAATGTATTTTGTGACACTTTATATTGTAAAAGAGTCACATAAGCAACACAATAGACACAGACAACACAGTAAATCCTGGCAGCAGTTTTATGCAGTAGATGCACAATTAAAAGAGTCAGCTATATAGTATTAAATTATAGACCTGTGCAGTAATTTCTCTAGAGAATTTATTATTAAGTCCTTTGTATGCTTATATCCTTTGGTATTGCCTAAAAATAAGAATTGGGAAGTTAGTGCTTTATAGATTGACCAGTATTTTATTTAGATTAGTTACTGTTTGGGATAAATTGTATTAAAATTATTTAATATCTGTAATGGTAAGAAATTGTAATCCCTTTTAATCATATGAGTCTGAAATTATAGTTTTGATGACCATTATTACTGTTTGTTCAATATACATGTAATGAATTTTTCTGTGTGCCATTTGCTGTGGGAGCAGACACTTTTTGAGAATTCTGGCCACTGCCATAGGCTCCCATATGGATACAATAATGGAGAGAACTTTATACTTAACTTTGACCACTCTTGTATTGCATAAATAAGAGTTACTGTGCAATAATAGTCTGGCTGTGTTTTTCATAATTGTTTTCTTTCAGAGAATTTGCAAACTATAGTAATGAAAAACAATTTTCCCAGTGAAACTTTACTTTGATTTTTTTATTTCAATTTTTTTTGGCTTATTTTCTTCCTTAAATATTTGGTCTGTATCTTGTTTGTAAAATGAGATTAGAAGCTGCAAAGCCAAATACAAAATCACTCTGAGTAATTTGCCAGTGGAAAAATAATGAAATAGTTTTGTATTTGTTTTATGGCATCCTTTGATGAGTTAGTGGAAATTTTTTAACATTTTTCTATTCAGTGTAAAAGTAACAAAGGTAGAGGGAGAAAAAAGGTAAAAGAAATGAAAGAAAGAAAAAGTAGCTCCTAGAAAGGGAAAAAAATACTAATTAACAGCAAAATCACTTTATAAAAGTAGTTAGTTCCAATCCCAAATTCATAGGGCCCGTGAGAATTAATGCTTCCCTTTAAAAGAATGGCAGGAGTAACGTTGTTGAAGGTGGAACCGTATCTTAGGAGACCTGTGTGTGAGTCCTGCTTATCTCACTGGCACTTTTTCCATATCCTGAATGGAGTTCATTCAACCCGTGCATCTTGATTTGTATAGACTGCTGCCTCCAGGTGGTAAAGAGATAAATAAGACAGGAATTTATAGAAGCAGATAAATATACAAATATTAGAGTAAAATAAAAACAACAGTGGTGTAAACACACTGTTGTGATTCTGCACAAGGAATATGTGAAGGGATCATACAAGAAGCAGCATTAAAGGCAGCCTTGGAGAATTAATAGGTATTAATAGAGATGAGAAGTGTATTATGGTCTGAGGGCATAGTTAGTTTTTCTTTAAACTCATAGATAATTGTCCAGTACTGAGGATGAGGTGGTGTCATGGTGAGAGTTCAAATGGAAAATACAGCTTGAGATGAAATTAGGGCTGACCTTCAGTGCCATATTAAGAATTTTAACCTTTATTCTGTAAGCATTTGGGAAACATTAAAGGCTTTTGAGATGAGTGAAGACATGATTTGAGCTGTACTTCCAGATGGTAACTGCAGCAATGTGAAGGTGAGCTTGGAAGCAGAGTCGGTCTGAATATCGTCAGCAGTGATGGAAAACTTCCCTATGAAGTTTTCATTCTTCTCTTAAAAGGTTAGATTGTAATCAACCAGAGATCTCATTCAGTGTGGTGACTAGAAGAATTAACTTAGAATTCTTTTGCCATTAATTATAACTACTTGAAATAGGCTTAGACGAGGCCATTATTTTTCGTTACTTGAGATTCTTGTCAGTAAAATAGAGAGCTTGAATGATTGATTGTCCAAGGTCACCAAGCAACTCTTAAGTGAATAAGAACTGACTCAAAACTGTTGTGACACAACAGTTTTATCTACCTCTAAGTCATTATTTCTTTAATTCTTTTTTTAAGTGAATGCTTATAATATTTATGATACATAAATTTCCATTTAGAATTGGGAATTTTTTTTCCATTGTGGAATATGGTCATTTTGTTGATTATAGTCTCTTGCTGAAGTGTTAACTAGAGTTGACTAATTTACCCCAGTTTTCCTGAGATTTTCCTCATGTTCTATGAACTTCCTCATCATGGACAAACTGAGAAGAATGGTCATCCTAGTTCAATCCCTCCAACAAAAATAGTGAAATAATGCAAATTATTCCTAAGAACTTACAACTTAGTTTAGCAGTATGTCTTTTTAAATGTCTTATGAAAGAGTATATGTAACAAAAAGATGTGTGCTTGAAAGATAACAGTAAAATTAACACTGGTGTACCCACCACCCAGCTTAAGAAATAAAACATTATCAGCACTATTAAACCTATAAACCAAAATTAATTTTAGATTGTAATAAAGGATAAAAGCATTTATTCGAAGCAAAAAGGAGCTGCAGCCTGGGAGACACAGATTCAGGTAGCAACCTAAACTGTGTGCCACAGAAACAAAGGAGAGGCTGTCTTTTATAGCAAAAATTCCTGCTCACATTTGCAATTAGGTTCATTTTATGTAAATAAGGTATCCAAATCATGTAGTTCTGATTGGACAGGGCAGGTATCAGTAGAAACATGAAACCAGCCTTTCCATGCAGTGACTGAATTATGAGCATTCCCCAACCTTTCTGCTGCTCACCTCCTGCTGTGAGGGTGGGGGGGTGAGCAGGGTGGAGATGGGAGGTGGAGCTCAGGCCAGCTTTGCTCTATCCCTTAATAACAGGCCAACCTAGCCTAGGCCAGAGGGTTGGGATAGATGGCGTAAACAATAAGGGTGTAGTGTGGAAAATGACAGTTCCAGGCTACAGTTCTTTTTTTTATTTTATTTTATTTTATTTATTTTTAGAGAGAGGTAAAGGGAGGAGGGAAGAGGAGAGAAACATTGATGTGTGAGAGATACATTGATCAGTTGTCTCTCATACACTCTCAACTGGGGACCAGCCCCCACCCAGGCATGTGCCCTGACTGGGAATGGAACCAGTGACCTTTCAGTTCACAGGCTGGCATTCAATCTAGTGAGCCACACCAGACAGGGTGGTCTATGGCATACAAAGTATGTGAGAAGCCCATCAGCAAATGGCTGCTAGACTTTTATTATTCATAAAATTTGGGCCCTCAGTTAACTGTACGGAGTCTGTTTCAGCAGATGAATTTCTTCTTGGGGTTCACGTCAAATGAATCTTTCTTTTCAGGGTCCACAAAGCTCAGCATATTCCCCTCCTAAATTGTATCCTCTCTCCACCTTCCCAGGGTAACCACAATTCTGATTTTATGTTTATCATTCACTGGCATTTATTAAAATAAATCACTTTGTAAAATAGGTATTTCCAAAAAATATTTTTTTAATGATATTGTATTGATTATGCTATTATAGTTGTCCTGGTTTTTCCCCCTTTGCCCTCGTCCATCCAGCACCCCCAACTCCCTCAGGCAATTCACCCATCTTTGTTCATGTCCAGGGGTCATATGTGTAAGTTCTTTGGCTACTGCATTTCCTATACTGTTCTTTACATCCCCATGTCTATTCTGTAACTACCTATTTGTACTTCTTGATCTTCTCACCTTTTCACCCATTCTCCCATACCCCCCTCCTGTCTCTTTATCTTTAACCTTTGGCATTTTAATTTTGACGTGTCTTGGAGTGGGCCTCTTTACATCCGTCTTGTGTGGGACTCTCTGCTTCCTCAGCTTGCATGTCTATTTCCTTCACCAAATTAGGGAAGTTTTCTTTCATTATAAAAAATATAATGTTGAGAGTTCGGCCAACATGGAGGCATAGGTAGAGACCCTTCGCTTCCTCGCACAACCAAAAGGAGGTAACAGCCAATCTGAAATCAATAACACACCAAAAGTGCTGTAAAAATCAAACTGCGTGGAACTCCAACAACAAAGGAATTAAAGAAAAAAAATAAACTAAAACAACCAGACCAGTAACGCAGCAGACCACGTAGGCCAACTCAGAAAAACTGCAGCTTCCCGGGGACCTTGGGGGCGGGCTGGCTGCCGAGTTCCAGGGGTGCTTGGGAGGGGCTGACTTAAGGGGACTCAGAGAAGGCTGTGGGCTACGCCTGGGGGTGCCACAGTGGGAAAAACTCCCAGTCTCATACCAGAGTCTGAGAGACCTTGGAAAAGTGTGCTAGAGACGCAGACTAGCCCCACTGTTCCCTCTCTGGTCCCTCCCTACAGGCAGCACCGCAGCCCTGGTGAATACCTAAGGCCCTGCCCCCTTACTACCTATCAGCTGCACCAAGACAAAGAAAAATGGCACAAATGAAAGAACAGAGCATAACCTCAGAAAGACAGCTAAGTGAGGAGGAGATTGCCAATCTATCTGATGGAGAATTTAAAGCCCTAGTAATCAAAATACTCACAGATCTGATTGAGCTGGGATGAAAAATGAAAAAACAAATGAAGGATACCCAAAGTACAATGAAGCAGAATGTTCAGGGAACTAACAGTGACAGGAAGGAAACCATCAGTCAAAGCAACAATTTGGAACAAAAGGGAAAAATAAACACCCACCCAGATCAAAATGAAGAAACAAGAATTGGAAAAAGTGAAGAGACTCTTGCAAACCTCTGGGACAACGTGAAACGTTCCAATATCCGAATTATAGGCATGCCAGTAGGAGAAGAGGAAGACCAAGAAATTGAAAACTTATTTAAAAGTATAATGAAGAAGAACTTCCCCAATCTGATGAAGGAAGTAGACTTCCAGGAAGCCCAGAGAGTCCCAAGAAAGTTTGGACCCAAAGAGGAACACACCAAGGCATATCATCATTAAGTTACCCAAGATTAAAGATAGGGAGAAAATCTTAAAAGCTGCAAGAGAAAGAAAGAGTTACGTACAAAGGAATTCCCACTAGACTATCAGCTGATTCCTCAAAAGAAACCTTGCAGGCAAGAAGGGACTGGAAAGAAGTATTTGAAGTCATAAAAGGCAAGGACCTACATCCAAGATTGCTCTATCCAGCAAAGCTTTCATTTAGAATGGAAGGGCAGATAAAGTGCTTCCCCGATAAAGTCAAGCTAAAGGAGTTCATCATCACCAAGCCATTATTACATGAAATGTTAAAGGGACTTATCTAAGAAAAAGAAGATAAAAAATATGAACAATAAAATGACAACAAACCCACAACTATCAACAAATGAACCTAAAAGAAAAGAAAAACAATGAAAACAAAAACGGAGCAAACAATCAGAACAGGAACAGAATCAGAGAAATGGATATCACATGGAGGGATTTCAGTAGGGGTGGTATGGGGAGAGTTACAGGGAAGAAAAAGCATGGTCAGTAAGCATAAAGTGACAGGGAGAGATAATAAATGGTATAGGAAACAGAGGACTAAAGAAATTATATGTACAACCCATGGACGTGGACTAAGGGGGGTAATGCTGGAGGGTTGGGGGGATAGGGCGGAGGCGGGTAGAGGGGGGAAAGTTGGGAAAACTGTGATAGCATAATCAATAAAAATATTTTAAAAACATATATAATAATAAGTTTACATAACTTTGAACTTTATGTAAATAGACTTAATTTTGTTTCTGTTGTTTAGCAATTCGCTTTTTGCACTCAGCATTAAGTTTATGAGATCCATCCAATTGATTCATATACCTATGACTCATTGCATTTTATGGCTCTAAAAGCTTTATTCATTCTTCCTCCTTTCAGTGATCATGTGGATTGTTTCTCACTTTTTGTTATTATAAACAACACTGTCATGAACATTTTGTCCGCCTCCTTGTATATATTTACAGGAATTTCTCTTAGATGCTAGGTCATAAGGGTCGTGCATCCTTAACTTTACAAGGTAATGTCCAAAGTGATTGGACTGATTTATGTTTTTGCCAACATTTAGTATTGTTCCATATCCTTAAGTATTTTTTGTTTGCTTTGTTTTTACTTTTTACTTTGAATTAGTTATAGAATCACAGGAGATTACAAAAATACATGTAGGGAGCTCCCCTCTATCTTTAACCAGTTTTTCACAATGGTAATATCTGGCATAAATTAGTATAGTATAGTATCGTATAGTACCCAGGAAATTGACATTGATGCAATACACAGAACTTATTCAGATTTCACCAGTTTTATATTCATTTATTTGTGTATGCAGATGTATGTGTGTATGAGTTGGTATAGTTTTATCACATGTGTAGATTCATGTAACCATCACCACAATTGATAACAGAACTATTCTACCACCATAAGGCTCTTTCCACAATCCTTTCATAGCTACACATGCCCCTCTGGAACCCTTGGCAAATTCTGATCTGTTCACCATCTCTATAATTTTATTACAAGGATGTTACATAAAGGGAATCATACAGCATGTAACCCTTTGAGATTGGCTTTCTCACTCAGCCAATTCCCTTGATAGCCAGTCTTTTATTTCTTTGTAGTAGCCCATGTAATAGATATAACATGGTTTAATCATTTACCTATTGAAGGAGAGTTGGGTTGTTTTCATTTTTAGGCTATCACAAATAAAGCTGTTATGAACATTTGTGTGTAGTTTTGTATGTAAAAATAAGTATTTATTTTTCTGGGAGAAAGTTGAAGAATGCAATTGCTGGGTCATATGATAAGTATATATTTAGTTTTATGAGAAGCTTCTGAAGTTGCTGTATTATTTTGTATTCCCACCAACTCTGTATGAGCAATTCAGTTTCTTCACATCCTTGCCAGCATTTGGTGTCATCAGTAGTTTTTATTTTGGCCATTCTGATAGGTGTATAGTGCTATTTCACTGTAAAGTGCAGTTTCCTAATGACTAATGATAATGCATCTGTTTTTCTGTTTATTTGCCATCTGTATGTCATCTTCAGAGAAATCTCTGCTTTTTGCCTATTTTCTCATCAGATTATTTACTATTTGACTTCTATTTGAGGTTTGAGATTTCTTCGTGTACTAAATGTCTTTTTAAATATTTTTGTTTACTTTTTCTCTTCTCAATATTTAGAAAACTAAATGTTTAAAAAGAGAACCACCTCAGCAAATTTATTCGAAGTTTGGATCACTGCCTATTGTGGCTGAGAAGGTGAGGGGGGTGAAAAACAAAGATACTTGTTCCAAAAAATTCCTGCTTTGTTTTTATGGCATTTGTATTTAAATGCCCAGTCACTTGAAATTGTTCTCAGCTATTTGTTTTCCCCTAAAGTCTGCCAGTGCCCGCCATTCTGTAAATGCAAGTATGCAAAACCTCCTGCAGATGATACAACATTATGGGCCACATATTCTTCAGAAACCTGCTGAAGTTACTGAGCCTAGATGTCTCTACAAGCCTACGAAGACAACTTCCCAGTGTAAAGCGGTACCTCTTGACTCAGAAAAATCTGTTTCCATTTGCGACAATTTGTCTGAACTTTTGGTGGCAATGCAAGATGAACTGGACCAAATGAGTGTGTAAGTATTTTTATTCTCTATCCAAAGAAGCAGCAAGATATTTTGGAACTTTTTTCCTTCTTAGTCTTAAGAACAGTGCCATTTATAAATTCTTAATGGCCTTACTTAGCCATTTGGACTTATTTTGATCTGCATATTTTTTGTCACTGATTTTTCATCGTATTTATTGGTACCACTGGATTTAAATTTTCATCTGTATAAATACTACTGTTTCAATCTAAGGAGTTTCTGTATTCCCAAGATCTGAATATGTACACCAATATTACCAACAGTCAAAAAGTGGAGGTCTGGTGATCTTAAATTATAACTCATAAAAGCTTTTATAAGAAAGATTTTGCTTTTTCTAATCGTTTAGTTAAGTAAATGATTTCATTTGATAAGTAGGAATGCAATTTCTTCTTTTAGACTCTGGCCAGTCTGCATTACAAGTTGAGGCATCCGTAGTAAACAAGATTCCAAATGGGATACATATTTTAAGTCCCAGGTTTAAATATATATTTAACAAAATTTCAGAAAATATGTGATTTGACTGGCCAGCTAACTGAACTAAGAGCAACGCAGAATGTGTAACTAGTTCTATTGACAGCATTTTCTTGATAGGCTTTTACCTAATTTAGAGATTTATCTGGCCAATACTTCTATAGCTGGAATTCTTCCAAAGATCCTACATTAATAATTCCAAAGTTAGAACTAAAGAGAGTACTCTAATGCCTCTTGCTAAGGACATCAGAATATTTTACTACATTTAGCTATAAATGTCAAGAATTCAGACATTTTTCTAAGGTTAAGACCCTGAGTCTAACGTATTTCTAAATGTATCTAATCTCACATCACAGAAACCTGTTTGTATTTACCATAGATTTAATTAGATAGCCCTAATTATAGAAGGAGACTGTCTTTGAAGGTCAATATTTAACTGACTAAAATTTGTCATTGAATTTTATTGTTTAATTATGGCAAAGACATATACCATAAACTATAACAGGGCCTACTATTGGTTTTTCTTTCATAGAGAGCACCAAGAACTACTGAATCAAATGAACGAAACTGAAAGCCATTCAGTGTGTGAAGACATAGAATGTGAACTGGAGCATTTAATTAAAAAAATGGAAATTAAAGGAGAACAGATTTCCAAACTGATGAAGCATCAAGACAGTGTAAGAAGGCTTTAGTAAAAGATTTTAATAAAAATATAATGTTCCTGGATGCAGTGTTATATATCTGTATGACCTTCCAAATTTGAGGTCTGTATGTATGACTTAGTGAAAAGATAATAAACAGGAGTCATTTAGGCCTGTTACAGAATAGACCCATCTGTCCTATTGGAATAACATATTCTCCTGAACATAACTCTCCAAGACAAGATAGTAAAAAGGGAGAAAGAAAGTTTAGTTATGTGTCCAGAATGCCTTTGGGAAAATTGTGAGGTATGCTGAAAATGCTTTGTAGTTGTCCCAGTTACCCTTGTGGCATTTCCCCCTCATCCCTCCCACCCCCTAATGCCTTAATGGAGCCCCTTATAGTGACAGGTCTCTAACTCAGTACCGTACACAAACCTGGCTCCTTAAGCAGTAGCCAGTTCTACAACCACCATTTTTCCTTGCCTGGAGTAAGCTGTGCTGTGTCGCATCCCCTAGGGACCTGTGCTCAGCTAGCTGTAGTGAGGCAGTGAGGGGGACCTACCCATCCTTGCATGTGAACTCTCAATAACTGAGAGTGGCATAGCAATTTTAACAGGAATCATGAAATATTATCATATTTTATGCCAAGACAATGACTTCATAGGTTGGATTATTAGCACCATTACACTTTTGGAGCAGAAGGCAGAGGGAATCTTTCTAGGAGCCCTAGAGTCACATTGTGAGCCATCTGCCTGTGTAATAATCAGCATTCATGTAAGTAGGTGATATAGTAACTTCACAATTAAGCCTCCCTCGCTTTATGGAACAGTAATAAAGGATGCAGAATTTTACTGCTTTTATTCTTTTATAGTCGAAAGAAAGAAAAAGAAAAAGAAAGAAATGTTTTTGAAGCAAATGTTTTCACTTTCGTAGCTTTTAAGGCTACAGTAAGTAAAAATTTTTGTATGGTTGTGCTAGCATGAAAATTATATAACTTTTATACTTAGGGGAAACTTGAAGGGGATAGAAAAGTAGTCATTTTTTAAAATTTAGGCAGTCTGTTCATAAATTATATTTTGAAAATATTATGTTTTCAGATATTTTATCATGATAAATTCAATGGCTGCAATTAAAATGTTCTATTTGTCTAAGACAATTGAAATGGCCTTAGACAAATAGAACATCAGATACTTCACCTGTGTCTGGATCAGCTCCACAAATTAAGCCTGTGTATACGTGAAATAGACTGAGTCATAGACTGGACTTGGAAGAAATGGGTTTTGACTAGTTGATAGGTTTTGATTTGTATAATTCTGTCCACCCAGCCATTACCAGATACTCCCTGGTGAGATAAGATTATTCCTTTGACAATTTTGTTGTTGCTACTGGCATTGAGGGCTACTTTAAATTCAGAACACTTTTAAGTAATGTACATACTTTTGACTCTATAAACTTGATGCTCATTCCTTGTACTAGATCTTTGCTGTTAGTATCACTTGAAAGGTCCTCTCTCCTCTGTTTTATAATTTTTACCCACTTCATACCTTCCATAAACCTTCCTCTCAGCTTCTCCACCCCACATTGATTCTGTCCCACTTTGTCCTTCTCAGATACACAGTTTTTGTCCTACTCCAAGTTATCCCAGCTTGAATTATTCTCTAGCTGTTATGTGTATGCTTTTCTTTCACTAATAAGAGTAGTAAGCTTTTTGAGAGCAAGGATCGTTTTATTTATTACGTTTCTACCTGACTAGCACAGTACTAGGTATAAAATAGGTATTCAATAAATAAAAGCATAATGAGCTTTTTAATTTTATGTAATTTTAAAACCATCAATGCAGACCATCTACTGTAGGGTATATTTTTAATGTTTTTGACTAAAATGTTAGATTTTTTTCTCTCCAGGTTCGTAAACTTCAGCAAAAAGTTCAAAACTCAAAGATGAATGAAGCTTCAAATATTCAACGAGAAGATAGAAACCCTAAAGGATCAAAGAACATAAAAAATAGCCCCAGGAAATGTTTGCTAAATAACTCTCTTCAGAAGAACAGCAACTTTCATCCAGTACAAGTCCATAATCTTCAAATGAAATTGAGGAGAGATGATATCATGTGGGAACAGTAACACTAGCGAAACTATCACCTTAAATGAACTCTGTCAATGAGGTCTGAAATTGTCTGAAGTGGTTGTAATTTAATATACCTTTATGAAATTTTGAATTATGTTTCTAGCCTCTATGAAGTGTCAAGTTGTAGTTTTTTAATTATGCCCAATGACCTCCTAAGAATCCCAAATAATAAATGATTGGTTTTTTTATTGACTGAAATACTAATCTCACCATATTTTAGAACAATGTTCACTTTTCACATATCTCAAGCTAAATCTCAGAAATTATACTAGATTGATGATACTTAAATTGAGTTAAATTTGAAATACCATGTCAGGTACCGTTCCTCTTTTTCATTGGGTGGGTCTGTAACCCTGAGAAACAATATAAAATGAACAGAGTATGGAAAGGTCTTTTAACTATCCTAGTGCCTCCTCCCTATCTTGTTTTGGAGCTGTGAAATGTTTTTCATTTTTTGGAAATAAAGCTTTGTGAAGAGGCCTTTAGCCCAAGTTTCTATGACAATTACAAATAAGAACCCACAGTTACTTCATTTTTAGATGACAACTCAACTGTAGAAGCTTTCCTCTACCATTCTCTTCTCATTCCTCTTCTCATTCTCTTTTACAAATCTAGTTTTATAACTACAACTTTTGATGACTTTTAGTTTTGCATTATATATAATATTCATCAATATAAATCAAGAATGTGAATTTCCAAGACCCACAAAACTGGCAAAATTTTAATTTTTTATAGGAAATATAGGAAGAAGTTGGATATTTCATTACTTCATCTAGCAAAAATTGGGGGAAATATCCTACATTCTTATTTTTTATATTTTTAAATCAGTGCTAAAAGAGATTTCTGTGTATGCTTTATAAGAAATTTACATTTGTTGATTTATCTTTCCAGAAGCCTATGGAAACTAGTATGACTCTTCTGAACTTTTTTTGGTTTCTCACTGAAATCCTTTGGGACAACAGGAGAATCGAAGACATTAATTGAAATAAAACTGAAGCCTGACAGAAAAGGCACACTGGAAGGGAGGAACTCAGAAAGCAGGCCAACAGCTTAAGGAACGGGGACTCCAAAGGGACAGAGTTGGAGGTACATCCATACTGAATCCATAGCTGGGGAATGTTCAAGCTGTGGGTGTAGAAGAATTTTTGGTCAGGATCTCAGGGAGCTAGGAAAACTGATTTCAAAAGACAATTTTTACATCCTCCTAGGAAATTCCCAAAAGTGCAGTAAGTGAAGGGGATAATTCTGGTCTCCCTGGGGAGAACTAGGATTCATTCTCAGTGAGAGAAGATGTACGACACTATGTTAGAAGGCCTTTCCATACCTGAAGTGGGGAGATGACTGAAAATGGGCAGATTGATACTTGGAATGGTCCTTGAAAATAGCTAATGGCAGAGATAAACGTTTCTCTCCCTCTGGTTTAAATAGGCACATGCGTCCACCCACTTTCATCCCCTGTCCACCAGCTCCTTCAGCCCCAGAGATGTTCCACAGAGCACATCATCTAAACTCAGTTTTGTCACCTTACTTATTTTTCTATTTTGCCTTTCATCCTCAATAATGTGATTTCTGTAATTTAGACTTAGCCAAAAAACAAAACAAAAAACCCACCACCAGCAACAACAAAATAACCTGCACCAGGACCATAGTGTAGCCCTCTTTCTGTGCCTTTGTTTTCTATGCACTTAGGAAGGTGGCTGAATATATTTCATTTGTCAGTAATCATTACTTGTGAAAACTTATTTCTAAAACAAAATGCCGTAAAAAATTTTTAAGTCATTTTAAGGAATGCTTGAATATTTAAATTTAGAATTTTCTTACAAAATTAGTGTAATGTGGTAGAAAAAAAAGATCTCAGAATTAGGAGACATGGGTTCAAACTATGACTCCACCATCTAGTAGCTCGGACATCAAATACATTTTTGGACTCTAATTTCTCATTTGTAAAGTGGGGATTATATTGTGAAGAGTACATAAAGCACCCAGCAAAAGGGTTGGCCCTGAGTATAAACTCAATAAATGTTAAATCTGAGTGGAGGGAAAAAAATGTCAAGAACCTAAGTGTATAGGCTTAAAGCCTGAAAGCAAGAGCCAAAATGCATTCTTCATAAAAATGGAAATATTCTAATTTACTTGGGGTTTTTTGGCAGGGTGGGGGTGGGGGGGAAGCACGTAAGGGAAGGTCTTTGTTTTTTGTGTTTGTTTTTTTCTTTTTCTGTGGGCCTGGGAGGACATTGCTTTGGCTTGTACCCTAGCTCAGGTTTCTAGTAGGAGGGGGTAAAGAATACAGAAATAAAGAATCACACACAGCAAATTGGTTTAGAGTCTGTTTTGGTTGTTGGGGTGACATTTCTCACTGAGAGACAATAAAGAATGGCCTCTTGTTCCTCTATCACACCTGCTGGACTGAAAATGTCTCAGCTCACTGACTGCTGCTTGCCAGAGCCTTGGACTCCTCAGGGGGTGGAGCAAATGATTTCCTTCCTGAACAGGGGCAAGCTGTGGTCTGTGTAGAAGAGTTGCTGTACCCTGCAGCTGTGCTCCGTGCTCTCTGCTCAGCAGAAACTTGGTAAGATATCATCGATCGTGTTCACTTCAGTGAAAAACAGGCTTGTTTGTTTTTTATTTATCAGAAATTGAAAAAGTAAAATTGGAACTTTCTATCCCAGGCAGGTCTCAATTTTGAAACTGCGAAACTAAAAAGTTTGAGTGTTTAAAGCAGCAGGTATTGTGAATATCCTGGAAATAGGGATTGGAATCTTGAACTAACTGTTCTTATTCGGGTCATTGGCAACCCCACCATTTTTATTAGGTTGTAACTAAAGATTCGAGAGTCAAAGGGAAATGCTCGATTTCAGCAGTAGAAGATTAAAAGGAGGTAATATAGTGGGCTAGCTGTCTGGGATGATGGACTCCAAAATTATTTTCAAGTTTTTTGTATATCCTTTAAAAATACAATTTTAGCTGTAAAGTGTTATTCTTAGTTTTTTATAAACAAAAAATTAAAATTTGACTTGTGAGAAGTCAAACAGAAAAGAAAAAGGTCGGTAGGTTGTGCATGATCCAAGGAGTATGCACCACAACCCAGAATGCCCCAGCTGCCATTGTTGGTGTAAACAGTCAGACTCCGACAGGGGTGTCCTGGAACGCTACTGAGCCGTCACCAAAGCTGTACCCACTGAGAACATTTCACTGCATGTGAGGTTTAGGTAAGTTCGAGCTGACTCCCATAGATACAAGAAAAGCTCTCCAAGATGTAATAGCACCTGTAAGGTTTTAAAAGAAATTTCTATGGATGCCATGGCACCTTTTAATTAAGGCAAAGTGAGGGTAAACAAAAACTATTGATTGTCACTGATCTGAAAATAAATTTGCTTCTTGGTGACTCCATAGGCCTTGCCCAGGCCTCAGCTGTTATCTTTGTTAACCTCCACACTTATTTTCATGTAACTTTCCTCCTCTAATTCCTCTTTTGTGTTTTCTTACCTAAGGAAAATTAGATATAATCAAATTATAAAACTAAAGTTTTCAAATACTGTCTAGGCCAGAGTTTGTTTTTATTATATCTATAAGATGAATTATTTAAAGGATTAGGTGGATTTTGTTTTCCTGGTGCATGTTTATTTTATATATCCATGTTCCATTGTATACCCATGTGTTCAGCAGTTTTAGCAGAAAACAGTAGAGAATCAAATCGATCTCTTGTTACTTTATGCTCTGAAGCAGTTTTGTCCAGTGTAAGGCTTGTTCATGACCAGTGCAACAGTCTGTAATGTTGGGACGCTGGATCCGAGGTTGGTGGTTGGAGGAGGAGTGTTGGGCATTGTGAATTAGCAAAGGAAGGTAGAAGTTCTATGAAGAATATAATGAGCTTTCCAGATTCTTTTAAAATAAGGGTGAAGTTACCCACCATATTTTCTGCCTAGATTTTCTTGCCTAGATGTTGCTCATCTAGCTTTCCCTCATCGTTCAGATCTCAATTTATTGCTTCATCTGAGAACCCTTCTTTACACCTCCCCTCACATCCTTGCCTTATCTGAAATCTGACTTAGCTGCCTCTTCGAGGTATTCCTCCTGTCTCTGCACTTATCATACTTTCTTGTTATTGTTTGTCTTCCCTATAGACTGAAAGCTCCCTGAGAACTCTTGCTACCAGCGTAGCCCAGCACCTAGCACAGTCCCTGGCCATAAGTAGCCTCTCAATAAGTATTTGACAATTGATGTCGTGAAGTTACATTAACCTTATTTGGTGGTCTCATCTAAGTGAGCATACTGGTTCAGGTGGTGCTGTTTCGGGCACCAGTTCAGCTGTTCAGCTGTTTCCCCTTTCAAGGATAGGTGATTATATTTTACATAACCACTGGTTAAGATTATTCCAATATTTTATTTGTTTATTTAAGGGCACAGACAGTGGGCACTCAGAATGATGCTTTCTCTTTGATATTATAATGCTAAGAGGAAGAAGTTTGAGAGCCAAGGTAGTTCTTTATTTGTATATTGGTATGTTTGACTTATTCATTTGGCAAGTATTTATCTCTAATCAACTATTTATTAATCTCAAGATACTGTGCTGTATGCTATGGGATATTCAAAGAAATTGTGCATGGATTCTGTCTTCCAGTGGCTTGTAATTTAATGTGGGAGATAAGACATACTTAAGTATAATCCAAGGAAGAAAATAATATGTGACATAGAGGTATATTGACTAGCATAGAGTAGGTATACAACAAATATTTGTCTATTAAATCTTTGTTCTTATTTATTGATGAAGTTAGCCTGATACTATTTCTTCATTCTCTATCTTAACATGTAAGTTTTTATCTGCTTTTTATCTGGTGGCAGTACTGATCTAGGATTCTTGATCTTCTGTAGGGTTGTTAGTTGAAGATACCAGTTCACCTAGTGAGTTTAATACTATCCACGTAAGCAGTATCAAATTCAAAGGCATGAGTAGAAAAACTGGGTATGAAACATTCAAGTAAATAGTAAGGGTGTGAAGAGCAAGGGGAGCAGAAACCAAGCAAGAATGAGCTAGACTCGGATCCCCATCTCCTGGGGATGGGGATCCGACCAGTAGTGGTCTGTGGGCTGTTAGGAACCTGGCCGCACAGCAGAAGGTGAGCAGTGGGCCAGCGAGTGATGTTTCATCTGTATTTACAGCCATGTTACTGCCTGAGCTCTGCCTCTTGTCAGATCAGTGGCAGCCTTAGATTTTCATAGGAGCATGAACCCTTCTGTCAACTGCATTTGCAAGGAATGTGGGTTGTGTGCTCCTTGTGAGAATCTAATGCTTGATGATCAGAGGTGGAGCTGCGGTGGTGATGCTAGCACTGGGGAGCAGCTGCAAGTACAGACCACAGTAAATCAATTGCTTACAGAGTCATATCAAAACCCTATCGGTGAGTGGCAAGTGACAACTAAGCAGCATCTGGTAGCAGGCTTTAAGTCAGAATCTAACACTTATTTTAGTCTGCAGGTGGCCCGCCCATTATTTTTTATTTACCACTTCCATCCGTGTCTCTTTCCTGCACTGTGCACTTGTCTCAGTCTCAGTTTTAGTAAGCCCACACGCTAACCCTAGCATATGGTGAGTTGTATATTTATTTTATTATATATTTCAATGTAATAATAGTAAAAATAAAGTGCACAATAAATGTAATGCACTTGAATCATCCTATAACCATTTCTCCTGCTCCCCCACCCCTGCTGGTGTCAAAAAGATTGGGGACTGCTAAATTAGACTAATGTAAATAATATACAGAAAAGTTACATTCTGGAGGCCAATTATAGACTTGCACAGAATGTGCAAACAATTACCACTCATTTTCCTTATCAATTTAAGCCACTCAGTTTCCTCATACTTCCTTCCATCTTTTTCATCTGTTGGACCAAGTCAGTGTTTTTCCAACTGCAGGTCATATCCTATTAAAGGGTTGTGAAATCAATTAAGTGGGTCACTGCCAACATTTTTAAGTGATATAGAATAACATTAAAAATAGAGTGCATCACACATAGAGAAGGTAGTGTTTTGTGAAACTTTGTGAGTACTGGATTATAATTTAAAATGTAGTACTAAACGTTATTTGGAAAAAGTTGGCTCTTAATAAATGTTCAAAGGGAATGAATTCAAAAAATGTGGAGGAAAGTGCAGTAGTTAACTTAAAATAGGAGTAGTCCCAAATCTCCTACTATGGTTTGTGGCAATCCTTTTAATCCATACTAGTCCAAATCTGTTTTGTAAGTTTTACAGATAGAAGTCCAATTCTAACAAATTACATATCCTTGTCTATACAGAATACCTTTTCAACCACTAGCCAACCTACATTAGAAAAATGTTGCCTTTCTAATGTGAACACAATATATTCACTGTGAATCCCTTAACAAATGACTTCACTGTTCTTCAGCCACTTTTGCAGTTTAGTCACTGCCTCTGTGTAGAGTCTAACCAAGTACGGGCCTAAGGGTTAGGAAAGCAATTGTTATGCAGGTGCTTGAGACAGTTTTAAAATTCATAAATATTTGAGATTTGTGGGGGAAAAACTGTGCATGTCTTGAATCTGAAGTGAACAAAGCTGTATCCGTTGACAAACCCTATGTATCTGAGCATCAACAGCCAACAGCACTAAAAAAACCGTAGAAGCATGATATACCAGCAATGTGGCACTCTTTAAAAACATGTCATTTTACTGAGCAATGTCTGATTGAATATTTTTTAATGAGTGGAGAATGTAAATATCTTACCTAAAAATAACATAACTACTAACTTACAGGCTGTGTTTCTGTTACTTTTGATATTTTGTTCAACATATATTTTTGTGTCCGTGTCAGCTCTGCGCTACAGTCAGAGTATAGGAAGAAACGCCGTAGGGAAGCGAGTGTTACAGTGATGCTAGTAATGGAATTCTACCCGCCTGTAAAAGTTTTTACATTACAAATTGTTAAAGTTGTTTAAATAGTTAAAGAGATTTTAGTCTTTATAAAAAGAGGATTTTGAAGTGAGCCAGACCTTCTAGTCATAGCTAAAATATACTTTTGAACAAATTTTGCTAATATGATTAAATTTTAGGATAACTTCTGGAAAACCTTGTAAGGTATTTTTTGGTTAGTTTTTCTTAAAATTAAATGTATGTTGACTTTTGTAGGGTATTTCTTAGAAAAATTTATTACTGAACTAGTACAGAATGTGAAACATTCTGCCTGAAATATATGATTAATGTTTACTGGGCAGTCATCCAGAATCTCCTTGCTGAATTGGAAAGTATCTCACTTCTCTTCACTGTAGGTTCTTTTAACTTTACAAATGTGTTATTTAAAACATAAATCACATTGTACACAGGAAACCCATTTAAAATTAAATTTAAAGATTCTCCTGAGCATTCCATGGAACACTAATGATTTTATAGATCATACTTTCTAGCAAAAGTACCCTTAGTACCTTAAAAATATTTTTTTTGGAGATAACTAAATCCAAAATATGTAATACATTTGAAAGAATACTATTAAAATCTTAAATATTGAATGCTTAAACACAGCATAAAAGGCCTTATTACCTTCATTTTTCCAAAAATAAGCTATAAATTTAAAGCTTGGAAATTCAGTACCAGAGTTGAAAGAATTCATTTCCAAGTTATGAATCGGGTGCCTTTGGTATTTGGGGAGGATATTTGCCTGTGATTTCTAATTCTCAGAGCTACTTCTGAACATTCCTATGGATATGTTACGAAAGTAAAGTTTGATTCTCTTAACCACTCTACTAAAATACTATTGATTCAAACTACCACCCGCTGAACTAAAACAGAACCCACTCAGAGACTAAAGCATTTGGAAAGAAAAGGTGTTTTATATGCAAAGGTAGTTTACAAGAGCCCTAGCTTTAGAAGGACAGCCTTATCAAATTACTTCCAGGTAGAAGACAGCAGTTTTCACATATAATTGTCATATCCAAAGAAGTCATTATATATCTTTAGACACCAACATTTCCAAATCAGGGTAATAGTGGTTTGTTTGTTTGTTTGCTTGTTTGTTTGTTTTTTCTAGAAAAGACTCTAAGGTTTCATTTCCTTGGCAGGAACAAAAACTAGCTAGACAGGGCGACTTTTCGCTGTTACTTTATCTCAGGGTTGTAAAGTGTGTTTTCAGGGGGCCCCAAAGGCCACCTTTGGGCTCAAAGATTCGTTAAAGGGACGCAAAGAACTCAGAAAAGCTGATATATGCATGGTTATAGTGTTTACCGGGAAAGGATGCAGATTTAAATCAGCACCTGAGAAAGGGAAATAGGGCAAAATTCAGGAGACACCAGGCATGAGCTTCCAGTTGTCCTCTTCCAGTGAGGTAACACAAACAGCACTTAATTCTCATCGTGTTGAAGTGTGATGACATGCTTGGAGTTTTGCCATCCAGGGAAGCTCCTTCCAGCCATGGTGTCCAGTTGAAGGCTGGTCGCACAGGCATGGCCGGCCCTGTGGCTGACCTTTAGTCTCCAGCCCCTCTACAGTTCAAGCTGGCACCTCATGGCCCAAGGGCTCCCACCGTAAAGCCTGGCGTTAGCATAGACTGGCAAGGCCTAAGTTCCCCAGGGAAACAAAAAACATCCTTATCGGGCAGGATATTCTGAGGGCATAGCAGTTATCTCCCAGGAGCTGAGCAAGGGCCAAACCTTTCTGTGGAATAGGAAAGGTTTATACAACCTGGACATGCTGGGTTAACCCTTTACTGCACAGTGTGGTTTTATGTTCTGACTCCGGAATGTGATGTGCATTGTTGACCTATCTGGTTAAGGTGTCAGTTTTGCCTCCAAATTTCCTCCTGAGGCATGGCTTTGACCACATATATTTGCTTAGTGATTTTTCTGATGCAGTACCACTATTTTGATGTTTCATTTTATTTGGTCTAGTTTTATTTGTTTTATGTAAGTGTGATAAAAGCTGTTACTTAGTGCACAAAGACTTTCTTGTAATCTGGTTAATAAAACTAGAGCCATGTGATACTAAAATTGAAGAGTTAACATTGGACACTTTGTAAAGTTCATAAGGTTGTCATTACTTTTATATGTAAGATATGGCTCTTATCAGCCCATATACCGAACCATCTAATTCATCTTGACCAAGTTGTTTGGACCTTGTTAAGCAATGGGCTTGCCATGTGTAACTTAATAAGACTTGAGGCAAGGCCATGATCACATAAGCAATTTTGTAATTACTGCCTGGTAGAAAGGAGAACAGTTTTTATTGAACCTATGCAAAATAGCTACATGGCTATGAAAATTAAAGGCATTTTGTATACTATTTGACCTTTTTTTAGCATTTGTTAGTACTTTTGTATTTTTGTCAATTTTTCCAGAATTACTATCTTTATGTTTTTCTGACAATGTGTTGTTCTAACTTATGTTAAGAATTTTCAGAATTCATGTGAAGACCGTGAGGTGGAAGAGCAATGTTGGGGTGAGGTGTGGGGTCAATACATGGCTCTCCCACCACTAATGACAAGGGTGGTTACAGACATGATTCATGTTAATGGCCATGATGTTGTCCTGGCAGCCTTTTCCACATCCCTACGTCTGCAGTTTGTGTCTGTGACACGCTTGACATTGCCAATGTTTCCACTGGGAGATTCAAAGAACAAGTCTCTGGATTCCACTTGGACACCAGTTTCTGATGGATGAGTGTCTAAGACCAGGCCAGGTTGCTGCCCTGGCTCCTTAGAAAAATATGCCACCTCTAATGAGTTTCCTGAAGATACCCTGAACTTCATCAACACACACCTGCTCACAGATGAGGCCATGCCTTTCATCAACAGGCTGCGCGCAGTTCCTGAGGACAATGATCAGATACCGCCTCACCAAAATTGCCGCGGATACTACTGCTGGGCCGTGTCAGAATCACTGCAGTTTTCCTGAAATCAGAGAAGGGAATCATCTGGAACTTCTTGTCCAGAATGGGAAACAGTAGTTTTCCTGGAGGAGACGAGTGCTTACAACCCTGAAAAGTGCAACTATGATGGAGTAGAAGACAAGAGGATTATGGGTTGCAACTGGACAAAGCAAGCAACTCTCTGTATGTTGCTTTCTCCATCTGTGTGATAAAGGTTCCCCTTGGCCAGTGCGAACAGCATAGGAAGTCTAAAAAAAACATGTATCGCCTCCAGAGACCCATATTGCAGGTGGTAAAGGAAGGAGATTCCTGTGCCCATCTTGTCACCCAGCAGCAGACTTAACTTTGGAACAGGACACAGATCGTGGCAATACAGAGGGCTTTGGAGACTCACAATTCTTTTGTGGCATTGAATGACATTTCAACTCTACCATACCATGAAATGTCTTAGAACACAGTTTATGGTCATTTATGGAAATCTATGTTTGAACAAGTCCTTTAAGTGCTTCTGAGGCACACAAAGTTTAAGGACCACTGCTTTAGGTAACTACCAAAAGAAAAACAGGCTTAATTAAAAACCTAATGGAAGAGGTTAAATATTGACTAACCCAAACTAATAAAGAAAAGGAGGAATAAAGAAACAAATAATAGGTAGAACAAATAATATGAATAAAATACACAGTAAGATTATTCACTTAAATCCAACTATAACAGTAATACCATTAAATGTAAATGAACTAAAAGATTTTCAGACTGGACTCAAGAAACAAGAAGACACAGACAATGTAAAATGGTTAAAAAGATACACCACATGAACACTAGCCCCCAAAACAAAAAACTCTGTGTGACTATAATACTAACACCTAAATTTGACTTTAAAGAGTATTATTTTAAATGAAGAGGGACATGTCATAATGATAAAAAAGTCAATTCAATGAAAAGCCACACAAGAATTGTGTTATCCAGTTTGTATGTAGCTAATAATAAATATAGCTTCAAATATATAAAACTTAAGTGTCAGAGCTAAATGGAGAAATAAACAAATCCATAATCATTGCCAAAGATTTTAACATGCCTATCTCAATACCTCATGAAAATCCGAAAAAAGTAAAAATGTAAAGGATTTGAATATTATGAACCAACTCCACCTAACTGACCTATATAGAACACTATTTCCAACAAGTACAGAATACATGTTCTCTTCAAGTGTATATGGAATGTCTACCAAATAGACCATATGTTGACCCATAAAGCAACCTTTAAATGTTTTTAAAAAGTGAAATTATGCAGAGTATGTTCTTATGCCACAGTGGAATCATACTAGAAACAGAACAGAAAATTAGAACCACTTGTAAATAGCTTATTGGTTAATTATAGGTCAAAGAAATAATCACGATGGAGCTTTTTCCCCAAGGCCTCTGCCAGGGCTGGCGTGGACTACCTGAGCTCCTGTCACTTGCAGGATTACTTGAAAGTAGGGCATCCTTGGCCCTCCTGAAGAGAGGAAATTAGTGGCAGGGGGACAATCTATGGAGTTTTCAGATGCCTTCACCTAAGTGAGAAACCTGCCTCCTTCAGGACCTCAGATGTCTGACAGGCAGCCCTGTGTGGCACCAAGATAAGTAATCTCAAGACCCATAAATACTACTACTGACATTAAAAATTTATGGCAGGACTTTCAGTCAAGATGGAGGCATAAGTAAATATGGCTCACCTCCTCACTCAACCATAGTAAAAATTACAACTAAAATACAAAACAACTATCACCCAGAATTATAAGAAAATCAAGTCATATGGAAGTCCAACAACTAGGAAATTAAAGAAGTCACATTGTTCCAGATGGGTAGGAAGGGTAGAGATGCAGAGACACAAGATGTAGAATATGTGGTCCCACACCCATGTGTGGTGGATAAAAATGAGGAGGATGTCTTGGGAGCTAGGGATTCCAGCCCCACACCAGACCACCAAGCCCAGGGGTCCAGTGCCAGGAAGATAAATCTCCATAACTTTTGGCTGTAAATACCAGGGGGGGTTGGGGTGGAGGAAGAAACTGCAGGATTCTCAGGAATCTCCTCTTAAAGGGCCCAAAATGGATTTAGGATTACACAGACTCACTCCTTCTGGGCTCCAGCACCAGGGCAGCAGCTGGAGGGGCACCAGTAGCACACAGGGAGAAACTCAAGTGTCTGGCATCAGGGCATGGGCCAGGGGACAGCTTCCTCTTGGACAAAACCCTAGAGGCCAGGCAGTGACCATGGTCACTTTTCTGAGCCCTCCCCCACACAGAGCCACAGAGCAGCAACGCCATAGCTGAGACTCCATCAATCTGGTTTATATGGGTTGCCCCACCCAGGTGATTACCTAAGGCTCCATCCCATCCAACTTACAGGTGTACTTTTTACATTATGCTGTGCTAATAAGATAGGGAGTCAAAGCAGCTCTACCTAGTACATGGAAACAAACACAGGGAGGGTGCAAAAATGAGGAGACAAAGAGATATGGTCTAAATGTACAGAACAAAACTCCAGAAAAAGAAATAAAATGGAGATAAGCAATCTATCAGATGCAGAGTTGAAAACACAGGTTATTAGGATTCTCAAGGAACTCATTGGGCACTTCAACAATATAAAAAATACCCAGGCAGAAATGAAGTTTACATTAAGTGGAATAAAAAAAATTTGCAGGAAATAAACAATGGAGTAGATAAAGTTGATAATAAAATCAGTGATTTGGAACATAAAAAAGAGAAAAATGAATTCAAAAAACAAGGATAGGCTAAGGACAACTTCTGGGACAACTTCAAACGTATCAACATTCAAATCATAGGGTTGCTGGGGGGAGAAGAGAAAGAACAAGAAATTGAAAACTTGTTTGAAAAAATAATGAAGAATTTTTTTGTGTGTGTGAAAGAAATAGACATAAATCCAGGAAGCACAGAGAACCCCAAACAAGATGGACCCAAAGAGGACCACACCAAGACATATCATAATTAAAATGCCAGAGGTTAAAGATAAAGAGAGAATCTTAAAAGCAGCAAGAGACAAACAGATAGTCATCTACCAAGGAGTTCTCATAAGACTGTCAGCTGATTTCTCAAAAGAAACCTTACAGGCTAGAAAGGACTGGAAAAAAGTATTCAAAGTGATGAAAAGCAAGGACCTATAACCTAGATCACTCTGTCCAGCAAAGTTATCATTTAGAATGGAAAGGCAGATAAAGTGCTTCACAGACAAGGTAAAGTTAATGGAGTTCATCATTACCAAGCCATTATTATATAAAATATCAAAGGGACTTATTTAAGAAAAAGAAGATCAAAACTATGAACATTAAAATGGCAACAAATTCACAACTACCAAAAACTGAGTCCAAATAACAAACTAAGCAAATAAGCAGAACAGAAACAAAATCATAGATTTAGAGATCATTTGGAGGGTTATTGGTTGGGAGGGGAAAGGGGGATAATAGGAGAAAAGGTGCAGAGATTAAGAAGCATAATTGGTAGATTCAGGGTAGACAGGGGGATGTTAAGAACAGTATAGGAAATGGAGAAGCCAAAGAACTTCCATGCATGATCCATGGACATGAACCAAGGGGGAGCATTGCCAGAGGGAATGGGGGTGCCAGGTGGAGAGGGGCAAAGGGGGATAATGGGGACAACTGTAATAACATAATCAACAATATATATATATAATAGAAATATTGATGCCAGACTCAGAAAAAAAAAGAAAGAAGGAATCACAATGGAAATTAGAAAATGTTTAAATGAGAAGTAATAAAAATACAACAACCAAAATGGCGATGCAGCTAAAACACTGCATAGAAGGAAATTTATAGCTTCACATGCATGCATTAGAAAGGTTAAAATTATTGATCCAGACTTTCTTCTCAAAAGCTAGAAAAAGAGGGCAAATTAAATCCAAAATAATAAAAGGAATGGTATAATATATAATAAATATGTAAATAATAAATGATAATAAGTGACTAGTAATTCTATACATTTGGTATAATTGAATTAATTGGTATAATAAGTGAATAAGTGAGCAGAAATCAATAACAGGGAAGACAGACAAATTAGAATAAATACAATAAAACTAAATATGGGCCATTTGAAAAGATTGCCATATTTTTTGGACTATAAGACATACCCCCCAAATTTGGGAGGAATAATGGTTGTTAATGCTGCTGTTGAGTTCTGTTTACATTTACATTGGTAAAATATTATGTTATTTATATTATTAAATATTTTACCATATTTTTTGCTTCAAAAATTTTTTCCTATTTTCCTCCTCTAAAACCTAGGTGTGTCTTATGGTCCAGAAAATACAGTAATAAAATTGTTAAATCCCTAACAAAACTGAGTAAGACAAAATAGCAAGTACAGCCCTGGCTGGTATGGCTCAGTGGGTTGAGTGCTGTCCCGTGAACTGAAAGGTCACTGGTTCAATTCCCAGTCAGGGCATATGCCTGGGTTCAGGTCCCTGTTTGAGGCATGCGAGAGGCAACCAATCCATGTATCTCTCACACATTAATGTTTCTCTCCCTCTCTCACTCCCTTCCCCTCTCTCTAAAAGTAAATAAATAAAATCTTTAAAAAAAATAGCAAGTATACAAATTATCAATATCAGGAATGTAAAAGGAGACAGCACTACACATGTTATAAACATTAAAAAGATAAAAGGTTTCAAAGTACAACATGAAGAAAGTGAAAAGACCCACAGAATAGAAGAAAATATTTGCAAATCATATGTCTGATAAAGGACATGTATCAAGATTATATTTTAAAAACTCTTACAATTCATCATTTAAAAAGAAACAATTAAAAACTGGTCAAATAATCTGAATAAAGGTTTTTCTAAAGAGTGTATATGACCAATAAACACTTGAAAAGATGCTCGACATCATTAGCTATTAGGAAAATGCAAGTCAAAACCACAATGAGATACCACTTCATATCCACTAAGATGGCTAAAGTTAAAAAGAATAGATAAGTGCTGACAAAGATGCGGAGAAACTGAAATTCTCATACATTGGTGGTGGGAGTGTAAAATGGTACAGCTGTTTTGGAAAACAGTCTGGCAAAAACTTTACATGAATGTTCACAGCAGCATTATTCATAATAGCCAAAAATGGAAACAACCCAAATTTTCATTAAATGAATAAATAAACAAAAGCCATACAATGAAATATTATTTGACCATAAAAATGAATGATATATTGATACATGCTAATACATGGATGAACCTTGAAAACGTGCAAAGTGAAGGCAATCACAAAAGACTGTATATTATATGATGTCATTTATATAAAATTTCTGGGATGGGCAAATCTACAGAGATAGAAAGCACATTAGTGGTTGCCTATTGCTGAGGGCGGGGTGGGGCTTAGAGAAAGTGGGAAGTGACTGCTGATGGATGTGGGTTTTCTTTTGGTTGCAGAGTCTGTGAACACAGTAAAATCATTGAGCTGTGTGCTCTCAGTGGGTTAATTGTATCTCTACAAAGCTGTTAAAATATTAAAGGATATTGTGAATAAAACCTTACATCAAAAAAATTGTCTACTTAGATGAAATGTTCCTTTAAATGATTTTAATTAAATGAACACAAAAAGAAATGGAAGATATGAATAATCACTATCAGTTAAAGATATTGAATATATAATTAAAAACCTCTCCAGAGACAAAATTTCAGGTGGTAATGTCTCACAGGTGAATTAATTTAAACATCTAAGGAAGAAATAATACCAATCTTAAATTTTTTTAGAAAATAGAGAAAGGAGCACTTCACAACTCTTTTTAAAGAAGGCAGTATAATCTTGATACCCAAACCTGAGCATTGTAAGAAAATGCAGACCAATTTTTCTCATGAACATTAATGCAAAAATTCTAAACAACAGAGTAGCAAATTGAGTCCACTTTTTCTTTTTAAAAAGGTTAATAATGACCAAGTGGAATTTGTTCCAAGAAGGTAGTTTTAGATTAACAATAGAAATCTGTTAAATTCACCACATCAACAAATAAATGAGGAAAATTACATTATCTCAATAGATGCAGAGAAAGGATTTGACACAATTTAATACCCATTCGAGAAAATAAACCGAAACGCTCAGTAAACTGGAGGTAAAACCAGGTTATTGAGTTCGGACCATCAAATCTATGTTATATATCCCCTCGCCCAACCAAAGGTCATGTTCTATAGCTACACTGAAGAGAAAGCACGAATATGTTGGTCTGAACAATGCCTAGGCCTAGGGGATGGTGGGGCTGATTTGGAAGGAGCCTGGGTCCTTGGATGCCCAAGAGGAGCAGAGTTGTTTTGCTCCCCTGCACCAGCTACATTAGTATCGTTACATTAGCTACAGTTAAACAATGTTGTTCCTTGAGCCACTGATGACTGTGTCATTTTGTTAAAACAGCTTAGCCTTACTCCTACTGATCCAGAAGATGGTGTGTAATGTAAAAAAGGAGAAATTTTATCTGCACATAGGAAGAACATTTGATGATCAGAGATGACCAAGCATCAAACACATTTACCCAGGGAGGTTATAGGGCATTGATCAATGCAGATGTTCATGAGGAAGATTGGCGATGTGGGGCCAGCTTGCTTGTCCATTCAAATCCTGGCATTTGCTGGACTAAAACTTGTTTTATTTTGTACACATCACATTACCAGTTTTTAGGGGTTTTAAAAATACTTGAAGTGGTGTTGATTTATGTATTTGATAGATGGACTAACTCTATTTACATTTATTGCAATTACTGATATATTTGAATCTATTTCTACCATGCTTCTTTTTGTTTTTTTTTTTCCTGCCTTCTATTGGATTTATAATAAAAGACCTATTCTTACCTCTTAATCCCACCTCTTTTGAAAGGTCTAGGTTGCATTTCTATTCCCTTAGTAGTCACTTTCAAGTTTTTGATGTGCATTATATTTTTCTAGCTGAGTCTAAAATTACTGAGTATGTATTTGTCTTCTAAGTATGCCAACTTTAACCCCATTAAAGCCCATTTTAACCACTCAGAGAACACCCAATAATCACTTTCAAACCCCACTCAAGCCAATCTTACTATTTTACCACTTTTTAAACACATAAAAGGTTTTTTGTTTGTTTACAATCAATCATTATTAAATGTACTTATTTATTAAAAACACTATTAAGCAATTCTTGAGAATCTCTTTTCAGAGATTTTAAGTGCCTGACCCAGAGTATGTGCCTAATAAATGAAACCTACCCACCCCCTCCCAAAATAAACAGTTGCTTATCTCTTTAATGCTAGAGGTGAATGCTCAGCAGGCATGGATTCCTCTGGGTTGGAATCCACTTCACCCACAGTTGTCAAAGACTGACTTTTCCCTGTGTTAGTTCTGTGGATACTGTGCTTGACCGTGCAGTAAACTAAATGGTGCAGGATTAAATGTTCTCATTTCTGAGCTGTGAAGTGTTGAAACTGATCAGGAAATGAAGGCAGAATGTCCATCCTTTGGGAGAAGAATCAGCCAGTCTGTGTGGCTGCCGTACTTGGCTGCCGGTTGGAATGCAGCTGTTAAGGCAGCTGTTTAACTGTTTGCCCAACTTGAAAGGCCACTGCCAAGTGGCAAATATTTTTCCTAACAACATTTCACTTTTGCTGAGAACGACAACAGTGCATTTTATTGAGCCCCAGCAGTGTGCCAAACCTGACAGATTTACTACTCAGCAGGTTCGCAACCTAGGCTCAACATTCATGCTCATTTCCATTTTTAATATTTATTAAAAGAACAAATAGGCTCCCAAAGGAAGCCTTTACAAAAACATCTCTACATCTTAACAATTCGTTGAAATAGCAGCAAATTAACTTGAGAAAATGGAATATCTCTGAAGGAAAAACTAAAAATCCTAGAAATATCAAAGGAAAAAGGGGAAGTTTAAATAAATATTTTAAACCTCTTTAAAGTCTAAGAGTGACTTTGCCCCCACTTGTCCAGGACAGAGTAGGGCAGCAGTGGCATGGAACATACCCCATCTACTTAATCCCCTGCAATCCTGCGTCCCATTCTAGGTCATGCAGTTAATCTGTCATTACCAGAATGTTGACACTTAGTAAACAATTGTGTTGAATTGGACAGGCTGTGAACTGGGTGTGGAAGGGGTTCTCAACTGTTTCATTTAATGGTAAAAACAGTATGACAAATGTAAGCATTCACAATTTAAAAAAAAAAAACAAAACACATTCAAATTGGTGAGTGTGATTTTCTTCCAAACCCTAAAATGCTCTGATCATGATTATGTTAGGTAACCCTCCATCCTCGGTCTATTCTCCCTGGTCAGAGAAGCTCATACCTTCAGAAAGACTTCTGGAGAGAAATTCGAGGCACATAGAGGGCTCCTGTACATAGCGATTGTTTGTTCCAGTTGAAGTGATGTTAGAAATCTGCAGTAACCACCATTCATAGCATTTACTATGTAATCCCCACAACCTCTATGAAGACGACAGGGGTCAGACCAAGGGATTTATTTCATTTAATAAACTTGCACAGTGAAAGCTGGAGCAGATGGTTTCTGAAGGTAAACTGGGCTGGACAAACCTATGGTCAATGGGGATTCTAACCTACAGTTTTCCTACTGCTTACTAAATGGTAATTAAATCATAAAGGACAACAGTCTAGCCCAGCTATTTCTTCAAACTACAAAAGCATACATGTCCACAAAGCTGACATGATTTCTTGAACAAAGTCCCACATGGCCATGGAGGAAGTCAGCCATAAGCTCTGTGCTCTTGTTTTTCAGTGATTCAGACAAACAATGGGTGCAAACCATGGATGAAATTTATAAGATGATTTCCACAGACAGGATCCAGATGTTGGAGAAAGAACCATGCAAGTGACTGAACTGAAGTCTGAGAAGAACAGAGTACTCTTCTGGAAACAGCTCATCGAGTTCACGGTAAATGGTGGCAGTGAGAAGGCGTGTTCTTTAGCGTCTTTAATCCCCGCCATCACCCCACAATCTCCATTATCCCCCTCTTTACTCGGACAATTGGCATTATGTCAAGCTCAGACTCGACTGCTGTCCTTAGGGTTTTCCTGAATACTAGAATTGTCAAGGCGTTTAGATCAATGTCCTACCAAAGAAAGTGGGCAAGTGCTCTTACATTTCACAAACACCATTGTCTGAAAGTGTCAGAAGCTATTATATGAATCATACTCAATGAGAAAAGATCGTATTTCCTCCAATAATATTTTCATTAAATTTGACCTTGATTTTGATGAGAAATTTCAAAACTGAAATAGTGTTAGGTATTTGGTAGTGAATTTTGCAAAATGATGTTTTATTAGGAACTATTCTATAGGTAAATGCTGCCAATGATAGCAATTTGATTCTTTTAGAGAAGCAGGGTAGCCAGATCAGCCCCTGAGTAGTAAGTCTCATGGGCCCAGGACCATCACCTGCCGCTGTTTCTGTCCCTGCCACAGTTGAACAAGAGGAACAATTATGAGGACTCTGTGAGGTTGAGGGGCTGAGTAAACACAATGCGGATGATGAGGGTTGGGGAAGGAAAATCCGGAGTAGAAGCAGTAAGTAGATGCATTCATATCTCTTTCCAGAGATGATTCTGAATGCCCAGTATTTAGTGTGTTTTATTTGGTAGTTAAAGCCCTTAGTGTGTGAAGCAGATTAAGGATTGTGTGATGAAGTGCAAAGATAATGCAACCATCGAAGTCATAATTTCTCTCAGCTTTAGTTTCTTTATTTGAAAAACGATGTTAAAAATATGTTCCTTGCCTACCTTATAAAGATCAATTGAGATAATTAATGCATCTTAAAGCACTTTGAAAACTAGAAAACACTGTGCAAATGTTAAGTGTTAATACCATTACAATTTAATGTCAAAGCATCAGGCAGTGGCTCCCCTCTCTGCACATTGTAATAAGAACAACTTCCTGAAGTCCCTTTTAGGACAGAAATATGGGAAATCTCTGGATACCTGTGTTTCCCTACTCTCCCAAACCACTAAGTGGAAGACTCTAACTATTAATACAACAAATACTTAATGAACACCTGCTGTGAAGAATGTTCACTCCTGATAATCTTGTCAGCATTCTCATTCTCCAGTAGACTGAAAAATCTATTGAAAACTGGAGGATAATTGTACCTTAGCGTTCCTTCCTTCCTTCCTTCTCTCTCTCCCTCCCTCCCTTCTTCTCTCTCTCTTTCTCTTTCTTTCTCTCTTTCTCTCCCCTCCCTTCCTTCCTTCCTTCCTTCCTTCCTTCCTTCCTTCCTTCCTTCCTTCCTTCCTTCCTTCCTCTTTCTCTCTTTCTCTCTCTTCTTTCTTTCTTTCTTTCTTTCTTTCTTTCTTTCTTTCTTTCTTTCTTTCTTTCTTTCTTTCTTTCTTTCTTTCTTTCTTTCTTTCTTTCTTTCTCTTCTTTCTTCATTCTTTTCCTTATTTTATGCCTAAAGCCTAGGCCATGGTGGTTGTTTAGTGCTTCACAGATGCTTGCTGAATGAATGAATGTCACAAGAACAATGCTTGTTGAACATATAGTGAATCCCTTTGTGGGCTGACATACAGAGCACTTAATGATCACCAGTCTCTTTTAGGTTACTCACAGACACTTTGAGATTAACTGAGAGGAAGGATGTGATCTGAGAAAAAAGGGTTGGGGCAGCTACACCCAGAACCCCACCCAATTTCTCAGCATGCCAAAGAATTTGAAGACAAGAGGGCAGGGAGGGAATGGATTTCTTCTCTTTCTCTGACTGCCTGTTTAGTAATGGTTCCTGTTCTCTTTGGTTACTGCTTCTCCTTCTCCATGAAGCTGCATCCAGAACTCAAGTACCCAGGCATCACAGAAGTCACACCTTTGACTTATTAATGCTTTTACTTCCAAGGTTTTTTCAAAACTTGCCTTGTTTTTGTTTTCTTTTTTTTTTTCCCCATCAAGGCCAAGATAGGAGGAGATAGGGGAGGCATGACCTTCAGCTCAGCTGGAAATTCGAGGTAAGTTGTTCAGGAGGCCACTCAGGCTCTTGTGGCTGAAGGACCCCCTGGCTGTCAGCCTGGTGCTCTTTTCATGGGACCACAGCCTCCAACTAGGGGCACTGCCATGCAAACTAACAGCCCATTTTCATCTGCCTTGAAACTCTTCCATGGGGACCGATAGGGTCATACGAACAACATTAACCTAAGTCGTACTACCTACGATCCCCCTCAAATGTTGCAGCGGTTTCTCACCTGTGTTCCTGAACTACCTGCTGCAGTTCCCTTGCCGATGTTTTCAAGGGCCATCCTAAGAAAGTGACAGTGCACCAGGGTTGCTGTCTCCTGATGTTCCCACAGCTGCCAAGCCTTGGAGTATGTCTGACACCAGATGGGGAGAGCCTCTTTCTTCCCAACGCAGGGTCCCCCCTCTAATTGCCCCCAAACCCCTAGCAGTGCTGCTTGTGCCTTCACTTGCCAGAGCCCACGGCACAAACAGCCCTCTCGTGACGTGGCTTGGGCAGCTGTCCCTGAGGCTGCTGAAGCAGGCACTCCTGCTAAGGTTTTCCTAGGGATAAATAATTTTTCTGAAGCAGGGCGGTTGGTTAAAATAATTTCCAAAGTATTTCATGTTGGATATTTAAGGGGGTCATTTTCACTTCCAGATAATTGAGCAAGAACTTAAAATTAAGAACATTTTGTATAAATTATAAGATACTGGTTTTATCTGTCAGTTAGGGTGAAATATAGGTCTGGTAAGCACAGTAGTTGTTGGAGATTAAGTTACTGGAAGAAATACAAGTGGGAGACAGAAGAATCCTCACCATGGTGCCTCTCTCTGTACTCTGGAGTTGGAGACAGGGAGGGAAAGCAGGGGTAGAAGGAGAGACTCTGTTTGTGTGAGAACAGGGAGAGAAAAACACCCAGGGAAAGGTTTAGCAAACATGAGGTGTATACAGAGAGATTCTGACTAAGATGGAAACACCGCTCCAAACATCCAGTATTATATGATGTACTTATTTTTAAAAGTTCTGGGAAGTTACAGATTGATCAGGGCCTGAGTATGATTTAATCTATTACAGCTTATAAATTTACAGCTTCTATTGCATCAACCCTTCTGCAGCTCTGTTCAAATGCCAAAGGACATTTCTTACTACAGAAGAGAAAGAGAACTGGCCTTAAAGAAAACTTATGGGTGAGGAGAGCAGGCTATTTCAATACAACAATATGTTAGATTTTGCTAACTCATTGGAAACTCTTTCCAGAAAAAAAATTCACTTTTGCATGCCAGGAGCTGATGTTACTGACTGTGGTTACGAATACAAAGCAGCCCATACTGGGTCAGTGAGGTCCAAAGCAGCTCACTGCTGGGTCAGATCAGGCCACTTTGGATATATCTGATTTTTGTGATGGTTTCTTGATTTGTGATGTTAAAATTTGTTTTTTAAAAACTTAGGGTATAACAGCATAATATGTTGTGTAAAAGCTGCCAGTAACTGCATGTCATTTTCTGCCATACACACTGATAGTTTTATTTCCCTATTTCCCTTTGTTTGCCTGCTTTGTTGCCCCCCCGGGTTCAGGTGGCAGTCAAAGCCACTTGTTATTCAAGCAGATGTCAGGCAGAGGGAGCTAAAGAGCTGTCTAAGAAGAGAGTACACTCCTGAAAATTTACCTTTGCTTCTCTTGCAGGTGAGTCATTTTGTGATTTGAAAAACAGATATGGAATTTAGCAGAAATGTGTGAATAAAGTTGGCTTTCTGGTATATCCTCTGGCCGAACAGGATTTTCTCTATATGTGTGGTTTGCAGAAATTGGTAAGTGTAAATGCTCCTCTTTGTTAGAGATTCCTGCCATAGTTAAGTTCAGTCACTAATCAATTGACTAAGTTTCTACTAATTACTCCTTGTGCTGGTATTATGAGGCAATATAACATTGACTAAGATAGTTTCAGTCCTCAACAAGCTGTTTGCTGACCTAGGGAAGATATTTCTGGAACTCTGTTTTAGGAAAATAACTCACAATGTGGGGAAAAACATTTTCCATGAAGATCACTATTATAACATTATACTAATTAAAGTGGGAAAATGTACAAATGTCCAATAGTAGGAGAAAGAGTTAAGAAAGGAGTGTGGTACTTCATAGAATATTGTTCTGCCATTAAATATTTTTTGCATAAGGAATATTTATGTTATTATGTAAGATTAGTAAAATGTGTGTGTGATAGTAATGGTCCTGTGATAAATAGATAAATCACTTAAAGGACATAGACCAAAATTTTAGCAATCATTGTCTTTGGATGGCAGAATAATAAATTTCCTTATTTTATTTTTTACATATTTTCTAAATTTTCTTTTTCATCGACTTTATTGTCAATGACAATAAAAGTGACATTGGTTAACCTAAATTTTTTCTAATAAGCATGTATTGTTTTGATTTTTAAAGTCTTTGTTATTTACCCTTGTGTTATATGTTACAGCCTCACTATGCATACAAATTAGTTCATTAACAACTAGTTAGTAATTAATAAATGTATCACAAAGAAACAAAAAATGGTGAGATTCTATTTGCTAGTCGAACTGCTGTCATTGTCTTCATTGAAGATTCTCTTTACCTGCCCTTTCTGGCACTCTTTGCTCCACTGCGAATATCAGTGTTTCTCATCAGGGAGAAGAAAAAAGTGAGGATGGGGGCATTTGTCAATGGCTGAAGACATTTTTCTTTGAAACATTTTGGGGAGGGGAGTAGGTTGCTACTGACATCTAGTGAGTAAAGGCCAGGAATGCTGCTAAACATCGTACCTCCACCTCAAAGAACTATTCAGACCCAAATGTTGATAGTGCTGAGGCTGAGAAACCTTGGCAGAGTCTAAATTTCTATATTGAGTCATTAATCTTCTGCCTGAAGAACTTACTTAAATATTTCTTGTAGTGCAGATCTTCCAGAGACAAATTCTCTCCACCTTTATTCTTTTTTAAAGTTTTTGTTTGCCTTCTTTTTAGAAAAGTATTGTAGTTGAGTATTTTAATATAGAATTATATGTAGATCATGGTTCTGTTTTATTACTTAAAAGAAGCTGTTCCATCGTCCTCTGGCTCGCATTACTTTCATTTCCTAACACGTGTGTCCATTTGTTCTCTGATGCTTTTAAGATTTTCTATTAGTGGTTGAAGCTATTTGGTTATGATAGCCTTCAATGAGGTTTTCTTTGTGTTTATCTTCCTTGGAGTGGGCTCTTATCTTGAATTGTGATCTTATCATTTTCATCATTTTTTTAAAACCATTATTTCTTCAAATATATTTTCTCTCCTCATCCCTTGTTCTGGGGCTCTAATTACACAGATGTTAAATCGCTTCATATTGTTCCCTAAGTCACTGAAGCTCTATTAGTACGTTTTCAGTCTCTTGTTTCCCTTCAGAAGTTCATTTTGTAGTTATTACTGCTATCCTCAGGTTCCTTTACCTTTTCTCCTTCACTACCTAACCTGCTATCAATCCCAACCAATACCTTTTTCATTTCATATGTTGTAGTTTTTCTTTCTAGAAGTTCTATTTAATTTCTTAATATTTTTTATTTTTCTCCTCATGTTCACATTTTCCTTTCAATCCTTGAAAATACTGCATATAAATAATAATAATAATAAGCATATAAATAATAGCTCTTTTGAAATACTCTTTTTTTTTTTTTTTTTGCTAATTTCATCACTGGTGCCATCTCTGGATCCATTTTGCTTCATTAGTTTTTCTTCTGCTTATGGGTCATTTTCCTACTTTTTTGCAAGTCTAGTAATTTTTTTGATACTACACATTACAGTTTTACATTATATAATAGAATTACAATTTTTAAAAAATTCCTTTAAAGAGTGGTGTACTTCATTCTGGCTGACGATTAAGTTGTAAATCAGCTTTATGCTTTCGAAGCTTGATTTTAAGCTTTGTTAGAACAGTTTTAGAGTAGTTTTTACTCTAGGGATAGTTTATTTTTATTATTAAATTGAGAGCCCTCAGCTGGCTCTCCTGAACGCCCCAGGTTTCTTCGCTCTGTCTGGCACTTGAACATTTCCTAGCCTAATACGAACTTTGTAAACTGTTCAGTTTACAATTCTTTAATCAGTTATTCTTTGCACTGCCTCAGGGAGTTTCGCCCTCTGTACTCATGGCTACTAGCATATAACCAAAGGATTTCTATGCAGATTTCTGGAGCTCTTTCTCTCTGTAACTTCCTCTTCTTCAGTCCTCAGTCCCACAGACTCTAGCTGACTCAGCTTCCCAAATTTTCATCTCTCTCCTTAACTCAGAGAAACCATCATGCTATGCTTAAGATTCCCTTTCCTCCTTCATGGTTCAGAAATTGTCTTCTTCAGGCAGGAAATCAAGATTATTGCAAGGCTTGTCTCATTTGTTTCTCTCAAGAACCACAGTCCTGCATTGGTTGTTGCCCCATGTCAGAAAGCAGTTGCCTTGCGTATTTTGTCCTATTTTCTAGGCGTTTATGATGGAAGGGTAAGGCTGGTCAGACTTGTTTCCTCATAGCCACTATTCTTTTATTATCAGAAATTAGACATTTAAAAAAAGAGTTGGCTTATTTAACTACTTTTAAATGTAAATAAAATTTTTGGTCTAAGGTTAAAAGCTCTAATATTACCTGTAGTATGCTTTGTATTTTAGACTCATAACTTCAGTTTTTAAGAAATATCAAGCTGAGCTTTAGACAAATTTACAAACTTTTATATGACTGCTAAAATTGTTCACTAATTGATAAATGAAACTATAATCTGTTGGATTGACAACAGATCATGTAGATTTAGAAATGCTTACCTGCTTTATTTAAAACTGAATGATATCGTGAGCCAGGTTTTTTTAAATGCTATTTTGTTGATTATGCTATTACAGTTGTCCTGATTTTTCCCCCTTTGTCTCCCCTAGTCAGCAACCCCCACTCCCTTAGGCTATCCCCCCACTCTTGTTCTTGTTCACGGGTCATATGTATGAGTTATTCAGCTACTCCCTTTCCTATACCGTATTTTACATCCCCATGGCTATTCTATGACTACCTATTTGTACTTCTTAATCCCCTCACCCATTCTCCCACACACACCCTCCCATCTCTTTATCTTTAACCTTTGGCATTTTAATTATGATGTGTCTTGGAGTGGGCCTCTTTGCATCCATCTTGTGTGGGACTCTTTGTGCTTCCTGGACTAGCATGTCTATTTCCTTCACCAAATTAAGGAAGTTTTCTTTCATTATTTTTTCAAATAGATTTCCAATTTCTTGCTCTTTCTCTTCTTCTGGCTCCCCTATGATGTGAATGTTGGATTGCTTAAAGTTGTCCCACAGGTTGCTTACACTATCTTCGTTTGTTTGGATTCTCTTTTCTTCTTGTTGTTCTGATTGGTTGTTTTTTGCTTCCTTATGTTCCAAATCATTGATTTGATTCTCAGGTTCATCCACTCTACTGTTGTTTCCCTATAAATTGTTCTTTATTTCAATTAGTGTATTTTTTGTTTGTGACTGGATCTTTTTAATGCTGTTATGGTACTCACTAAGTTCTTTGAGCATCCTTATAACCAATCTTTTGAACACTCCATCTGATAGATTGCTTATCTCCATTTCATTAGCCCTTTTTCTAGAGTTTTGATCTGTTCTTTCATTTAAACCATGTTTCTTTGTTTCCTGATTTTGGCAGCACCTCTGTGTTTGTTTCTATATATTAGGCAGAGCTGCTTTGACTCTGTGTCTTGGTAGTGTGGCCTAATATACTAGGTGTCCTGTAGGGTCCAGTGGCACACCCTCCCCTGTCACCCAAGCTGGGTACTTGAGGTATGCCCTTTGTGTGGGCTGAGTACAACCTCCTCTTGTAGTTGGGCTTTGGTTGCTGTTGGCAGATCAATGGGAGGGATTTACCCAGGCCTGTCAGCTACAAGGACTGGCTGTGACCATTGACTATAAACCTCCACCCTCCGTGGAGGATCAGCTATGCAGGGGCAGGATGGTGGAGCTCTGATGTGGTCTATAGCTGTCCACTGGGTGCGCTGGCCCTGGGGTTTCCCAGGTGGTGCAGGCCAAGATCAGCCTCCATCTGTGTTTTGCCTGGGGCCACCTTGTCTGAGTTATAAAGCAATAATGGCTGCTACTTGTGCTAGGCTTGGAGATTTCCCACTGAAGCCAAGCTGTGAATCTAGGCTGCTAGTCCGGGCTTGGGGCTCACTGAGGCCAGCTGCTGGTTGTTTGAGAGGATTTAGGAAGTTGTGAAGGCTGAGCCAAGACCATTCATATGAAAAAACAGGCTAGGTGGGCCCATAAGTTGGTTGGAGCAGAGTTTCTTGGGATCTCCAAAGAAGGTCAAACAGTGTTAGTCAGGTTGATGGAATCTTAGATACCGCACCAGTCTGCTGGTTCTGGGAGGATGGTCCAGAAAAGGAACAATGTCCTCTGTTTCCCTTGATGCCAGACATCTTAGTCTCCTCCTGCACTCCAGTGGTGCACCTCCAGCTGCCACCCTGATCACTGGAGCCCAGAGGGAGTGAGTCTGAGTAGGTGAGTCTGTGTGTGGATTCTTTAAGAGGAACTGCTTGGAACTCTAGCATTTTTTTCCCACATACTCAATCCCCACTGATTTTTGCATCCAGAAGTTGTGGGGACTTGTCTTCCTGGCACTAGAACCCTGCTGAGGGGCCTGGTGAGAGGATGGGCCTTCTTGCTCCCGAAATATCCCTCCCGAATTTTTTTAAGATTATTTATTTATTTATTTTTAGGCAGAGGGAAAAGGAGGGGGAAAGAGAAGGAGAGAAACATCAGCGTGTGGTTGCCTCTCATGCACCCCCTAGTGCAGACCTGGCCCACAACCCAGGCATATGCCCTGACTGGGAATCGAACCAGTGACCCTTTGGTTCCCAGGCTGGTGCTCAATCTACTGAACCACACCAGCCAGAGCTCCCTCCTGACTTTTTATTCACCACATATGGATGTGGTACCAATACATTCTGTATCTTCACCCCTCCTACCAGTCTGGATGGATATGGTTTCTTTAATTCTGTAATTGTCAGACTTCCATTCAACTTGATTTCAGTTGGTTCTGAGTGATGGTGGTTCTATAATTTAGTTGTAATTTTGATGTGGTTGTGGGAAGAGGCAAGCCATGTCTACATATGCTATCATCATGACAGGATGTGAGCCAGGTTTATTAATTTTATGATCTCCATGTAGAAAAATCTATATTTCCAAAATAGCCTGAGACTAATTTTTCTACTCTTCGTGTTCTTAAGATTTAATTCAGTCTTCTTATTATAATCGTATTGTTATTTTTTAAATTGAATTTATTGAGGCGACATTGGTTAATAAAATTATATAGACTTCAGGAGTATAATTCTATAATATATCATCTGTATATTGTATTGTGTGTTCACCACCCCTAGTTAATTTTTTAACTATTAATTTTGTTGTTGTTATTAAAGTATTATACAGAGAGAATTACCCAGCTGGCCCTGAGTAAATATTTATAAATGCTTAGGTGGAAGAGGTTTTGCCTACACAGTAAGATCATGAAGCAACTTTATCCTCTTTACAAGGTAGGAAGCTCATGGATAGAACCTGTGGGCTATTTTTCATATGAAACAAAATGGCTTATCAATATATTATTATTACATATTGTCATAATGCCTGTACATTAGATCTCTAAACTTATTAATCTTATATAACTGCAAATTTATACCCTTTGGCTTATACCCCCCCATTTATACACACACACACATACATACACACACATACACACACACATATATGCATTTTTAAAATCCATTCACCCATCAATGGACTCTTCAGTTGTTTCCATATCTTGGCTATTGTGAATAATGAGATGGGAATATAGGTATCTATTTAAGATACTAATTTTGCTTCCTTCAGATATATTCCCATACATTTTTAATATGTTGAGGAATCTCCATATGGTTTTTCATAATAGCTGTACCAATTTACATTCTCATCAACAGTGTAACTTGATCAATTTTTTTAAAGTCATGGCTAAAGATGGGAAAGGGACTAATGGATGTTTGTTCTGCCTATGGCAGAAGATATTGGTATCTATTTTATAAATAAGATTTGAAGGAAGCTGTATATGATAGAAAATAAATTTTTCTTCATAGACTTATGTTCTTCTACTATAGGTAAAAAGCTAAGAAGCCAACTCCAGCTACCAAATGTCCTTAGGCACTGACTTTTTGCTGGAGTCTCTCTCCTTTGGAGTCTGAAGATTATGACCACTGCCCTTGTCAGGCAAATTCATAGTATAAAAGAATTTTGATATTCCAAGAGCCCCTTATTTGGCCTCCAAATAGTACTGCCCTATCCTTGGAAGCAAGTGACATAAGAGAATAAGGCTTGCAAATAATGAAGTTCTGTCTTTGCATCTCTCTTAAACAAAACCAAGTTGCCTACATTATGCAGGAGTATGGCAATGGCCATCAGAGAGCTGATAGATCGTTCCATGAGAAAACTTTCTTATGGGAAAAAACAATCCTCCTAACTTAGTGATGCAGGAAGACCTGACTATTTATACAAAGTTGTTAGTGTGTCACCTATACTCACTCAGGACCATTCACCATTACCTGCAGGTACATAAAGCATAGTTGCATGGTGACAACATACCCTCCCAGGATGGCCAGCATAACACTTTCTCACACCTGTCACTGAGTTTTGGACTGTCAGTGTTTGTATTCCACCTGCCCTACAATGACAGGAAAATAATGGGTCACTACCTCTTTTCTTTGAAACCCTTGAAATCTTTTTCTTTTCCCCCCTTGAAATCTTTTTCTTTCCCCCCCTTTTTAATTTTTTTAATTTTAATTGTTGTTCTTATACAGTTTTCTGTCTTTTACTCCCATCCCAATCCACCGCCCCAGCCCTCCCCACCTTCCTCCCATTTCCACCCCACCCCTAGTTTTTGTCTATGTGTCCTTTATACTTGTTGCTCTAAACCATTCCCCTTTTCCCCTGAAATTCCCTCCCCTCTCCCCTCTGGTCACTGTCAGCTTGTTCTCAATTTCAGTGTCTTTGGTTATATTATGCTTGTTTGTTTGTTTTCTTGATTAGGTTCCTGTTAAAGGTGAGATCATATGGCATTTGTCTTTCACCTCCTGGCTTGTTTTGCTTAGCATAATGCTCTCCAGTTCCATCCATGCTGTCGCAAAGGGTAGGAGCTCCTTCTTTCTTTCTGCTGCATAGAATTCCATTGTGTAAATGTACCATAGTTTCTTGATCCATTCATTTACTGATGGGTACTTAGGTTGCTTCCAACACTTGGCTATTGTAAATTGTGCTGCTATGAACATTGGAGTGCATAGGTTCTTTTGGATTGGTGTTTCAGGGTTCTTAGGATATAATCCTAGCAGTGGGATTGCTGGATCAAAAGGTAGATCCAGTTTTAGTTTTCTTAGAAAATTCCATACTGCTTTCCATAGTGGTTGCACCAGTCTGCAATCCCACCAACAGTGCACTAGGGTCCCCTTTTCTCCACAACCTCTCCAACACTTGTTTGTTGCTTTGTTTATGATGGCCATTCTGACCAGTGTGAAGTGATAACTCATTGTGGTTTTAATTTGCATCTGTCTGATAGCTAGTGATACTGAGCATCTTTTCATGTGTCTCTGGATTCTCTGTGTGTCCTCCTTGGAGAAGTGTCTGTTCAAGTCTTTTGCCCATTTTTTAGTTGGGTTGCTTGTCTTCTTAGAGTGGAGTCATGTAAGTTCTTTATATATTTTGGAGATTAAGCCCTTGTCTGAGGTATCATTGGAAAATAGGTTTTCCCATACAGTCAGTTCTCTTTTTATTTGAATACTATTTTCTTTAGCCGTGCAGCTTTTTATTTTGATGAGATCCCATTTCTTTATTCTTTCCTTTATGTCCCTTGCTTTAGGGGACATATCAGTAAAAATGTTGCTGCATGAAATATCTGAGATTTTCCTGCCTATGTTCTCCTCTAGGACTTTAATGGTGTCACAGCTTATATTTAAATCTTTCATCCACCTTGAATTTATTTTTGTGTATGGTGTAAGTTGCTGCTCGAGTTTCATTTTTTTGCACATAGCTGTCAAGTTCTCCCAACACCACTTGTTGAAGAGGCTACTTTTACTCCATGTTATGTTGCTGCCCCCTTTGTCAAATATTAATTGACTGTAGAGACTTGGGTTTATTTCTGGGCTCTCTGTTCTATTCCACTGGTCCATGTGCCTGTTTTTATGCCAGTACCAGGCTGTTTTGATTGCAGTGGCCTTGTAATACAGTTAGGTATCAGATATTGTGATCCCTCCTACCTTGCTCTTCTTTCTCAAAATTGCAGCAGATATTCAGGGTCATTTATGGTTCCATATAAATTTTTGAAGTATTTGTTCTATGTCTGTGAAATATGCCATTGGCACTTTAGTGTAAGGTATTGCATTGAATTTGTAAATTGCTTTGGGCAGTATGGACATTTTGATGATATTAATTCTTCCAATCCATGAACATGATATATGTTTCCATTTGTTTGTGTCTTCCTTGATTTCTTTCTTCAGTGTTGTGTAGTTTTCTGCATACAGGTCTTTTACCTCCTTGGTTAGGTTTACTCCTAGGTATTTTATTTTTCTTTTTGCTATATTGAATGAGATTTTTTTCTTGGTTTCTGCTTCTGTTATTTCATTGTTGGTATAAAAAAAGGCCTTTGATTTCTAGATATTGACTTTGTATCCTGATGTTTGGCGAAATTCATTTATTAGGTTGAGCAGCTTTTCGGCCGAGTCTATAGGATTTCTATGTACACTATCATGTCATCTGCAGACAATGATAGTTTTGTTTCCTCCTTTCCGATTTGGATGCCTTTTATTTTCTTTTCTTGTCTAATCGCTGTGGCTAAGACTTCTAATACTATATTGAATAGAAGTGGTGAAAGTGGACAACCTTGTCTTGTTCCTGATCTTAGTGGAAAAGATTTTAGTTTTTGCCCCTTGAGTATGATGTTGGCTGTAAGCCTCTCATATATTGCCTTTATTATGTTGAGGAATGCTCCCTCTATTACCACTTTGCTGAGTGTTTTTATCATAAATGGGTGTTGTACCTTATCAAATGCTTTCTCCGCATCTATTGATATGATCATGTGATTTTTGCCCTTGCTTTTGTTTATGTGATGTATTACATTTACTGATTTGCAAATATTGAACCATCCTTGCATCCCAGGGATGAATCCTACTTGGTCATGGTGTATGATCTTTTTAATGTATTGTTGGATGCAGTTTGGCAATATTTTGTTGAGGGTTTTAGCGTCTATGTTCATCAGCAATATTGGCCTGAAGTTTTCTTTCTTTGTTGTGTCTTTATCTGGTTTTGGGATTAGGACGATGCTGGCTTCATAAAAAGAGTTTGATAGTCTTCCATCATTTTAGATTTTTTCAAAAAGTTTGTGAAGGATAGGGGTTAGCTCTTCCTTAAATGCTTTGTAAAATTCTCCTGTGAAACCATCTGGTCCAGGGCTTTTGTGTGTCAAGAGTGTTTTGATTACTGCTTCAATTTCATCTGCTGTTATTGGTCTGTTCAGGCTTTCTGCTTCTTCTTCACTGAGTTTCAGAAGATTATATTTTTCTAGAAACTTATCCATTTCACCTAGGTTTTCAAATTCCTTGGCATACAGTTCTTCATAGTAATTTCCTACAACCCTTTGTATTTCTGTGGTATCAGTTGCAATCTCTCCTCTTTCATTTCTGATTGTGTTTATTTGAGTCCTCTCTCTTTTTTTCTTGATGAGCCTGCTTAAAGGCTTGTCAATTTTGTTTATCTTTTCAAAGAACCAGCTCCTGGATTCATTGATCCTTAGAATTGTGCTTTTAGTCTCTATGGCATTTAATTCTGCTTTGATCTTGGTTATTTCCTTCCTTCTACTTGCTCTGGGCTGTCTTTGTTGTTGTTCCTCAAGTTCTTGTAGGTGTAGGGTTAAGTTGTTTGTTTGAAATGTTTCTATCTTTTTTAGGTAGGCCTGTATCACTATGAACTTCCCTCTCAGGACTGCCTTTGCTGTGTCCCATAAGTTTTGAGTCATTGTGAGTTCATTTTCATTTGTTTCCAGAAACTTTTTTATTTCCTCCCTAATTTCATTCTTGACCTATTCATTGTTTAATAGCATGCTATTCAATCTCCATGATTTTGAGTGTTTTGGGTTTTTCTCCTTAGGGTTGGTTTCTATTTTCAGTCCCTTGAGGTCAGAGAAAATGCTTGATTTCAATTTTCTTGAATTTGTCAAGGCTTGTTTTGTGTCCTATCATGTGGTCTATCTTTGAAAATGTTCTATATGCATTTGAAAAGAATGTGTATTTAGTTTCTTTGGGATGAAGTGCTCTCTATATATCAGTTAAGTCCATTTCATCTAGAGTGTTGTTCAATACCACAATATCTTTGTTGATATTTTGTTTGGAAGATCTGTCCATTTTTGACAGTGGGGTGTTAAAATCCCCTACTATAATTGTGTTGCTGTCAGTATCTTTCTTGAAGTCCTCTAAGATTTTCTTTATGTATTTAGGTGCTCCTATGTTGGGTGCATATATATTTACAATGTTTATGTCTTCTTGGTGGATTCTTCCCTTGAGTATTATGAAGTGACTTTCTGGGTCTCTCTTTATGGCTCTTCTTTTGAAGTCTGTTTTGTCTGATATGAGTATTGCTACCCTGGCTTTTTTTTTCCTGTCCATTTGCTTGGAAAATTTGTTTCCAGCCCTTCACTTTGAGTGTGTGTAGGTCTTTTGTCCTGAGGTGGGTCTCTTGTAGGCAGCATATGTATGGGTCATGCTTTCTTATCCATTCAGCTATTGTATGTCTTTTGATTGGAGCATTTAATCCATTAATGTTTGAGGTTATTGTTGATATGTACTGATTCATTGCCATTTTCATACCTTTGTTCCTCTCTCCCTCTCTCTCTCTCTTTTCTTTCCTTTCCTTAAAGCAGTCCCTTTAGCGTCTCTTGCAGAACTGGTTTGGTAGAGGTTTATTCTTTTAGACTTCTTTTGTCTGGGAAGCTCTTTATTTAACCTTCTATCTTGATTGAAAGCCTTGCTGGGTAAAGTAGTCTTGGTTGCAGGCCTTTGGTTCTCATTACTTGGAATATTTCTTGCCATTCTCTTCCAGCTTGGAGCATTTCCATTGAGAAGTCAGCTGTTAACCTTATCAGAGCTCCCTCGTATGTTACTTCCTTTTTCTCCCTTGCTGCCTTTAAGATTCTCTCTTTGTCTTGGAATTTTGCCATTTTAATTATGATGTGTCTTAAAGTGGGCCTCTTTGGGTTCCTCTTGATTGAGACTCTCTGTGTTTCCTGTATTTGTGTGACTTTTTCTCTCATCAAATTAGGGAAGTTTTCCATCATTACTTTTTCAAATAGGTTTTCTATCCCTTGCTCTTCTTCTTCTCCTTCTGCTATCCCTATTATATGGATATTATTACATTTCATATTGTCTTGCATTTCTCTTAATCCCTCTTCATTCTTTCTGAGCCTCTTTTCCTTTTCTTGCTCTTTCTGGGTGTTTTTTCTTACTTTGTCCTGCAACTCGCTGATCCAATCTTCTGCTTCATCCATTCTGTTTTTCATCCCTTCTACTGTGTTCTTCAGTTCAGAGATTGTATTCTTCATTTCCTCTTGGCCCTTGTTGATAGTTTCTATTTCCTTTTTCATGTTGATATAGTTTGCAATGAGTTCGCTGTAGCTTCCCT
>PVKU01006272.1:0-107025 GCA_004027475.1 Anoura caudifer
TTCAGAATAGGACCCATGTCTAACTTAACTTTGTATTCCCCTGCAAGAGCACGGTCCTTCCCCAACTGATCAATGTATGTTTGAAAACAGGTTTCTCTGGGTTTTTTTGCTTAACATTGTACATTCCCAGAGACTAACACATCTTCTGGCACACAATAAAGGACCAATACGTATTCTTTCATGAGTAAATGAATATATCTAGAGCAATCTTTCAACTGCACACTGGGTTGTGCGTGTACTGTAATGAAACCTGAATTATTTTGCTAGCAATTTTTTGAAAAACACAATGCTTTAAAAGCTTCTATTCGTACAGTTTTTCACATTTTAGCTGGCGGAGTTCAGGGCTTAATGGGAGCATAATCAAGGGCGCAGAATGTACTTGTCGCTGACTGGGTCCATATGGTCAGTTGTGGGGAAAGCCTTCCAGGCTCAGGATGACGACAAGCCTGCAGCAGGAGGCGGCTGGCAACTGCTCCTCCCCCTCCTCCCTCTCCTCCCCCCCTTCCCCTCTCCCTTCCCCTCCCCCTCTTCCCTTCCCCTCTCTCCTGCTCCCCACTCCGCGCACGCGCACTGCCGCGCTCCGCCCCGCGGGCGGGGCTCCAGGGGCGCGTGCGCGGTGGCCTGGGCTGCTGGCCCCTCCCTTGGCGGGGGCGCGCGGCGCTGAGGACCGCACAGAGAGTGGAAGTCAGGTGGCCCGTGCAGCCGCCGCCGCCGTTACCGTCGTCGTTTGTCGCCACAAGAAAAATGGCGGATCCGGAGGAGCAGTTGTCTGATGAAGAGAAGGTAAGAGCCGCGGAGGTGGCGGAGCCCGTCGGGCCGGGAGCCAGTAGAGCCCCAGCGTATCAGCCCGCAGTCCGGCCGCCCGGGAAGGGCATTGGTCTGTGCCTTCGGTTGCCCTTCCTCCTCCCTTTTCTGCGCCCAAGTGCCTGCCCTTGTCAGTCACCCGAGGCCCCGAGCGGGGGCAGGTCTCTGCCTGTCCAGTTCGCTCCGCTCCTTGTAGGGCGTGTGCTCTGAAAATAGGAAGCGGGAGCGGCGCGACAGGCGTGGGCACGGCGGGCGGCAGCGCCGCGGTGGACCTTGTCGCTCCGCCTGGGCCTCCGGCCCGCGCCCGGTGGGCGCTGCAGTGTAGTCCCGGCCTGAGAGAGGCCCCGGGGCACTGCCCAGTGGGCCGGCCTGGTCCGAGTGTAGCCGGAGTTGAGGGTTAAGGGGAAAACCCGCTTAGCAAGCAGACCTTCAATTCTCCCTTCTAAGTCCTCCTTCCAGAAGCAAAATGCCTTTTTTCCCCCTGGTACTTGGCGCTTTTCTTTTCCTCCCTCTTTTTTTTTTTTTTTTTCCGTCTTTAGCTCTAAGGTTTGTAGGTCCGGTTATTAGCGGGAGTTACACACACACACACACACACACACACACCCACCCTTCCACCCACCCCTACCTAGAAGTAGTTTCCTGCCCAGTAGGCAACAGCCCTCGTCGAGGCTGATTTGGTGGCTCCCCATCGTCCTTACAGGAATTTTTCCGAAGAGGGGAGATGGTGCAACTCCTTTCATTGTATCTTAAATTCTGTGACAGCATTGGAACCAAATGAACGACTTAAGTTCTCAGGCGTATAAAATAAATCTGATCGTTTAACTAGTTGCCTCTTTTCGCCGTTTCTTTTGGCTACGGTGAGGCCTCATTCCCCCGTGTCTGGGAACCCTACTAATTTTGAGCTGTTTCCTGGAAATAAGATGGTTGCAGGTTTCAAAGTGTTTACTCTTAATTTAACAGTGTTTTGTTTGTTTGTTTGTTTTTTAGTTCCAAAGCAGTACAGTCATGTAGGAATTAGGAAACAAACTCATGATGTTTTAAGAAGGCCTAGGGTAAGCCTAAGGATACTTTCTGTTGCAACTCTCCACTCCAACTGTTTATTTATTTTTTTATCCTCACCTGAGGGTATGCTTATTGATTTTAGGGAGAGAAAGGAAGGGGAGAAAGAGAGAAACACCAACAAGAAAGGAAGCATCCATCGGTTGCCCTTCCTGCTCCCTAAGCAGGGATCAGCCACAACCCTTTGGTGCAGGGGAAAAGCTCCAACCAACAGAGGCACCCGGCCAGGGCTGCTCCAAGTGTTTTTATATCCTGTGTTCTTGCCCCAGAATGTAGTGTTCCATTTACTTCCTTATGTCAGTGTGCAGATCATAATCATCTTCCGTTTTGAAAATCTTCTTTCTCTGTGCTTTTTGCTGAAAGTGATAATCAACAAAATAGGGACAGCAACAAGATTCCCAGAACCCAGAACCTGGTAGGCAGATAGATCCCTTTATACAAGAAATTGCTTTGCAGTTTTCACATGTGTAATATTGATAAATAACTATAAGCTGGTAACTAAAAATGTATGCTAATGTACACACGTTTAAAATTAAGTAGTGCTGAAAAGTTTCTTAAGTAGTAATTACTAAGTAGCACATTCTGCTAGAAATCTAGCTGAGGAGAGTACTCAGTGGGAGAGTTAATATAGACCTGCCAAGTGTTGTAAAGGCCTAGAGTAGCAAAGTTTTTTTCAAAATTAGATAGCAAGACTACTTTTAATGGGGCACATTCAGGTCATTTGCATAAAGGAAGTGGGGTATGTCTTTAAGATTGCTGAACACTATGTTTTAAGAGTAAATAAATGAAAACTTTAATTTGAAGGACTTTGGGTTTTTTTATGTCGTTATTTTAACATGTAGATTTCATTACTATATTTAGTAATTTAAGAAAAATACTAACCAAACTGTTGAATTAAATTCAGGTAACTAATGCCATGGAATTCTAACACTCTTGTCACTTTAGTTGTCTAAATATTCTTTTAATCTTTTGGGAAGAGGATGTTAAGCATGGAATCAGACATAGAATTTAAAGGTGACATTTTAAAACTAATATTTATATCATGTCACTCTTTCTGCCACCATGTCTGTAATTTTCAAACATATGCTTTTAATACTTTTAAACTCTTGGAACTTTCATTATTATTTGCAGATCTAAGAAGGGGAAGCTGTTAAGACTTACGTAGTACCATACTTTTTTTTAAGCTTTTACAATTTTTATTAAATCCTGGTATAATTTAACAATATCTGATTTTATAGATATCATCCTATGGTGAGCATGTTTAGTAAGTGAAAATTTTGATATGCCAGTCACTATTTTCTGCAGACTAAGCAATAACTACTCCGCAAAACTACAGGTAATGACATATACTTACTTGCTCAGAGTTTTCATACAAACCATGTTGTTTATCAAATTATATCTCTTAATATTTAATACGGTAGAGTTAATGTTGTAGCATAATATATTCAAGAAAAAGAGCAAAGAGTAAAAGGAACATGACAAATTATTAAAGGAAAGTGAAGTAAAGATAAAAAGGGGAAAGTGAAGTGTCACTGGACATTTGTTTAGAAGAAAACAGGTCAACTGTGGATTTTGCAAATCAAAAGGTTGTAAATTCATTACATACAAATCCTTTTGAATGTGAAAGCCAAGTTGAGATTAAAAGGTCTATAAACTTTAGGCCTTAAATACTACCAATTCTTCTGATTAAAGAGGGCCACAACAGCTGATTGTATTGCTTGATTTTATTTTACACAGGGTGGTGGGCACAAAGCAGTTTGTCCCTAATAAAGTTCACAGAGAGCTTTATTCAGAACATTTTTAATAATGCACATTTTAAAAAAGGTTTTGTTACATATTGTTCTGCAATCCAAAGCATACACAATAACTTGGAAAACAATGTTTAGAAAACAAGCCAGTGTAAAAAGACAGGTTAAAACAACTAGAACAGTAGAAGTTTTATATGGCTCTAATTTTACTTTTTTTTTTTTAACTGCCTCATCAGTGTCAGAAATCTGTTTCTTAGCTGGCTCCATTGCTCAAGATTTAAAGAAGTACCTCTTCTTCCTGGTTTTATCTCACCTTCTGGATCCATCCAATATTCTCTAATATCAAATAGGACTTTCCTTTTAATGCCTCAAACACTGACATACCTCATTTTCCCAGTCTGAAACATTTTAGCATCTCCGCTGCTGCTGTGCTTGGAAGATGACAGAGCTTTTGAAGTTTCACCAGTGTTTTGCTTCTTTACAGTTTTTTTCTGAAGTAACTTGCTTTTTCCTCTTTAACTTTTTGTCAACCTCACTGTCAGAATCAGTGTCAGAAGAGCTTGAAGAAACAGGTTCCTTTGATGTAGGCATTGCTTGGCTCCTGCTTCCTAACAGCCCTTGCTTGCTCGCTCACAACTGTAGTACCATACTTTGTATGAACCTGGCTCAGTTAGACCATACGTTTATTAATTTATTGTAAGTTGGTAAGGTAAAGTACCAAGCCAAGCATGATACATAAACTCAGAAACAAGATTTAGAATTCTTGAATTTGTCAAATATTTTTTTTTTTTGCACATGGTATTTGGACAGTAAAAGTGCATATCTAGATATTTGGGGGCACTCTTAACTACAATTTTGGGAGGAAACTAATATATTTTAACATGTCAAACACACTCAAGGATTCCAAAAGACATGGCAGTTTTTAACAACTGTAATTATCTAATATTCCTCCCCGCAAGAGATGGGGTGGAATCCCCTCCACTCGAATCTCGGCTGGCCTTAGTGACTCTCCGGTAACCCATACTGACATCTCATTTGATTTCAATAAATCCATGAGATTCAAGTTAAAAAAAAAATGTATTGTAAGTTGGAGGCATGTTTTATTATTACCATTTCACAGATAACTAAAATAAGGTTGCAAAAGCTTTAAGTAATTCATCCAAGGAAACCTAAGAAGGAAGTGGCAAAGATGGTGATTAATCTCCAGTTTGTCTGACTCTGAAGTTGATGTTCTTGTGACCTTATGCTCCCTTAAGCAGCTGATGATAATACCCTCTTCTGGGTTTATATCTCTTTGTTTTTGATTGTTGACAGCTTATTTTGAGAAGGACAACCAGTGCTTATTTTTGTTTTTAATGAAAATTGTAAATACTAAACATTAAATAGTGTTGGGTTCTAAATTTAATTTGTTTTGATCATTTTAGAACAAAGTGTATTTAGCACATTTAACAGTTACATTCTACTGGTATAGTTTCACGTGTGCTCTATGGTAGGAAGCATTTTAGAAATCTAGAATTAAGTCTTTGCTTTTTTAAGTCATGTGAAATTGTTCTTCAGCCATACAGTGTTAATAAGAAACATTATCAATGATGTTCTTTTAAATTTTTTTTCTTTAAAATCCACATCCAAGGACATGTTTTCATTGCTTTTGAGAGAGAGAGAGATGGGGGAGGAGGGGTGGGTGGGCAGGCTGGCGGGCAGGCAGGCAGGCATAGGACAATGCTCTAACCAAGTGAGCTACACTGGCCAGAGCAGCACAGTGATTTTCTTTGAAGTTGTTCATTTGCCTAGTAGTATGTCCCACAGACTCTTTTACATAAAGAAACTCTAAGCCAAAAACAGTTTTGCTGTACTGTACAGTAAAGCATTTTTGTGAATTTGAAATTATGTGAAATTGTGGCTCAAATGGAAAGAACCATTCCCAAACCCCTCTCCAGGTGAGAAAATCTAAGAAATCACTCCAAGCTCCAGAAGGAAGACAGCATTGCTTGAAAGGGATATTTTTTTCTTTCTTAAACCCTCCCACCTTCCCCCAGTGAATAGAGTGAGCCACTCCCATAGCTTCAACTTTTATATCTTATGTTGATGTGTCTCAAGTGCATAACTCAGCCCTAATTTCTTTCCTGAGCAATGGTCAAACATTTTTTATCTGCTGGTCCTATTCTCAGGAGATGGTTAATGAGATGTGTTTAAATGGAAACTATGTAAAGGTAAATTCGTAAACTCCCCTCTCCTTTTCCGTCTGCACAGAGGGGAGCAGAAATCTATCTTCTGCTCATTTTTTTTTTTTTAAATTAGGAGTGTTGGTAGGCTGAGTAATGGTTCAGAGGAGAGAAAGAAATAGAAAATATAAGATAAATAATAGCTTATATAAGTTTTTCAGTTAGCGATAGTGCCTTTGGATTTGTGGATTTCTTACAGTATTTAAAAAAAAACAATAAAAACATTTAAAAAAAAATGTTGACTTCAGAAGATTAGCTAGTATAAAATGGGCTCTGTTTTTATTACCTACCATTCAAAATGATAAGTATAAAGAAAAAAACTTCTTAAGGAAAACTTATTAAAACAGATTACCACTCTTAAGTATACTCAAAGTATATTAGTCTATAATATAGACATGCAGTAGTGATCACTTGATCATAAACTAAACGTGATACAGTTTTTAGAAGTGTTTTTCTCTTGTAACTCTTAAAAAGGCATAGACAGTTTTTACAGACTTACAGGGAAACAATGTCAAAAAATTATTATTATTGAAGTGGGAAAGTGCTTACTCTAAATGCTTACTCTAGTGGGTAAAACACTAACTCTTTACTATCCTTACTACCTTTTTTCAGTATCATATTCCTTAAATCCCATGGTTCTTTTCTTCATAAAAACCAAACACCTCAAATTATGCATCTACATACAGTCCCAGTGGGTATAATACCTGGCCACCCATTAGAATTACCAGGGGAGGGGGACAGTTTCTGAAGTACAGATTTATAGGTCTTAATCCTCTGAAGATTGTTCAGTACGCCAGGAATGGGATGTAGGAATCTGTTTGGGGTGTTTTGTTTTAAAGCTTTCCAGTGCATGTAGCAGACATCCAGATTTGGGAAATCTCTACCCTAATGTCTCTGCCTTGATCAAGGAGGAGATAACTATGTGGGATAATGTCCAACATACAGAAATTAGAGACATTGTTGGCTGGGTTTGCAGATAAAATTCCTAGTTAAATTTGATTCAAGATAAATTTATAGATATTTTTAGTTTATTTTGCATGCAGTATACTTTTGGGTGACTGTAGCGTGCAGGACTGTTTGGTTCCAGGTAGCTACTTTTTGGGGGGATGTATACATCTGCTTTTTATAACTTTCTTTTTTTTTTTTAAGATTTTTAAAAAATTTTTATTTATTCTCAGAGGGAGGGGAAGGGAGGGAGAAAGAGAGGTAGAGAAACATCAGTGTGTGGTTGCCTCTCTCATGCCCTCTACCAGGGACCTGGCCCTGCAACCCAGGCATGTGAGCTGATTGAGAATCGAGCTGGCAACTCTTTGGTTCACAGGCTGACACTCAATTCGCTGAGCCATGCCAGCCAGGACTGCTTTTTATAGCTTTCATCTCCTCTCTTTTATTCAGTTGCTCAAGGCTTTAAAAAAAAATTTAACTTTTTGTCAGCTTACTGTATTTATAGCTGTGTTCGTGAAGACTCCCATTTCCTGCTAAAAAATCTGTGGGTTTTTTTTTTTTCCAGACAGTCTTAAAATCTAGAACTAAAGTTTTACCTTAATGTTTGTAAAAATCTTGCGAATTTTCAGTGCCCAGCAAAAGCATCAGAAAAAATCTGGAGAATACATAGATGCAGGTAGTTGAAGTAACATTAGTTTTACCAATAATTTACATAAATTGGTGACAGCAGTTAATTGACAACCGACAATGAACTCTCCCACTGTTGTTCCTTCATGTTCTAGCTAGCAGTCATGAAGTTGAAGTAGCACTGCCAGATGCTCACTTTTTCCGGTAATAGACACATTTTAAAGAGGCAACATAGGCTTCTAATTACTTCTACCTGTGGCATTACACCATGAAGCTTGGCTTTACTGAGAAAGGTGTCTTCTGTAGCACTAATGCAGGTAGTGACAGAATCAAGGACTGCAAGGCAGAGCTACATGTGGAGTTTCTGAGCATCTGGCCCTCCTTCCCTTTGTTTTCCTTCCCTGAGAAGATTTTCATTCTTACTCAGCAGTGTAGGTTTAAGATTAGGTTATGCATTTTCAAATTCTGTGATCTAGGTGTCAGGACAGTAAAAACTTGATGTGTTGTACTAACTAATTTTTCTGGGGGATCACCCAAGACCAAGGAGCAACAATTCTGATACTCTTGATATTTGGATCATCAATGCATGCCATAATGACACCAAGAATTTCGATCACAGCTTATTACACCAAATTTGCCTTGTCTTCAATTTGTATCTGTTACAACACTGAAAGAACCACGGATTTGGAACTTTTAAGAAAAATAGAGCCCACTACTCCACAGGATTTAGCCCCAAGTAGTTGTCTTTCTGGCTCTTGCGACTAATGTCTTCCCATCAGTGAGATAAAAGTTTGGTTACTTCAGATATTTATTCAACATGTATGCAGATGCCACACAACCTGTCATTATAATTTGCTCATCATCTGGAGACACTGATTTTGGTCTCTAGGCTCAGGGTGCAGGCATGGTTTACGTAGTATGAGGGGCATCCTGTCTCTTGTCTGCAGTACATAGGAACAAGTTTGTGGCAGGAAGCATCTTCACATTAGCATAATTTTCCACTTCCTGCAGTCTAAGGCCTCTCTATTCCTAAATGATTATCTCCTGATGTTTACAAAAGAAAGTAGTGTTTGGTAGAAAGCAGAAGACAGTTTCCTTTGAGGTTTATCAGAATGAACTGGATGGACAAGATGGCAAATCTTTTCCTACAGGAAAGTGTAGTGGCACTCTTTAAGCATCAGCCTTGGTCAGGTGGTTCAGTTGGTTGGAGCATATGTAGCCCTGTACATCAAAAGGTTGCAGGCTTGATCCCTGGTCAGGGCACATACCTAGGTTGTGGGCTAGATCCCCAGGTTGGCATGTATGGGAATCAGTTGATCAATGTTTCTTTCTCATACCCCTTCCTCTCTTTTTAAAATCAACATATCCTTGAGTGAGAATTAAAAAAAAAAAAAAGAATAGTGGAATCAGTTTTATCTGATATCGAAAGATGAATATCCTTGTTTCCCCCTTGTCTGAAATTTAATAATTTACAACTGAATTCTGTCCACATTCTTTAGATATCTGTGGGAATTTTGATCGAGCTAAAGTTGAAAAGTCTCAAACTACTAGGATGGCACAGAGTCATTTTTGAGGAAGTCCATCACTTCCAGGTCTTCTAATTTGTTTCATCAAACACTATTTCTCACTACTTAGAAAACTAATTTCTGGATTGGCAAGGAGTTCTCTGTGGGCTAAGTAATAGAGAAGAGTGAATAAAGGTTGCCTGAAATTGTGGAATTCATCTTCTTCCACTCTGCTGGCCACATCACGAGATTTTCCCATTATTTGATTACACAGTAAGTAGAGTTGCCAGTAGGTCTGGAGGTTTTGAAATGTTTAATCTACATCATCTCATAATTCAAAATCCTAATAATTATTTTCATCTGATAAGAGTATTGATGTAAGCTTGTACTTATTCCTAAATAACAGTTTATATACTATGAATTTTAGAGCTCTCTTTTCAAGAAGTTTATTTAGTTTCTGAATCTCAGGACTTGATTTGTAATTTTTTTTTTTGTTGTTGTTGTTTGCTTGTTCATTCTTGTAAAGGAACGTTGTTTCCTGCAGCCTTTGTCAGGTAGGCTGAGATTCTTCCCTTTTTATAATGTAATTATCAACCTTTCCCATCCTCCCTTCAAATCATTGGAGGATAGGAAAGTAGATAACCACACCTGTAAATTTATACCAGAAATAAAAATAATGAAGATCTGTGAAGAATCTTTCTCACATATCACATACATACATATTTGTTTGTTTGTTTGTTTGTTTACCTGAGTTCATTGCTTCTAGTTCCCAATTACATATCTTAAATTCAGGCTTTCCCTATAAGTTAGATTTTGTTTTGTTTGCCTCCTCTTCACTCTGTTGGTAAGGGAGGAGTTCCTGCCATAAGGCTATAGGGATGGCTGAATACACACACCTGACACTGGATAGAAGAGATGAACAGCAGTTTATAAATCCCATATGCTTAACAGCCCAGGACATGGAGATACAGCATGCAATGCAGGACCATGTGGGGTTTGCACTCAGGGACAGAATGAACAAGCAGAGGGCATTGGGAGGCAAGGCAAGCATCCTAGTATCAAGAGGCTGGAGTGAACCTGGTTCCTGCCAGAGAATGTGATTGACTTGTTTTAATAATCCTGAAGGCTGCTATTCAGGGATGAGCAGGAAGTGTGCCTGTTTCCTGTGATAAAGAGGGCTGTCTAGCTAGGGGAACCTTATCTGCAGGAGCAGAATGAGAAGGGGAACTTGCTGTTAGGCCATTCAAGGCTCTCCCAGTTTTCCCCAGATGTCAACGCATACGTAATATTGGCCCTTAATTTTAGGTTTTTATGCCTCAGGTCTCAAAAGTATTAATCCTTTATAAATAAAGTGTTTGCTAGTGATTGCTAAAGAATACATCAAGAAGTGTTTACTAGCATAATTTGATCTTAGAGTTTTCCTTTCTATATGAGCTTCTGATAATTTGCTAAGTTTAAGATACTTTGCTGCTGTGTACAATTTCACCACAAATAAAAATGGCCAGATCATACATGTGCAGTAATATGGAGACCTGAAAGATGAGAGTTCTTGTTGGAGAGACTAAAGGAAGTGGTGAGGCTTCAGGACTGTGAATATGTGGAATAAGAAGAAGAGTGGATAGGTTGTAGGAGCTAGAAAGTGTCAAAAAAAATTGAAAAGGTTAATAGCTGTTATCTGAGTACTTTGTGTCTACCACTTTTCTAAATGTCTTATTTCATTTACTGCAAGTGAGGAAACAATTTGTTTGCTTGTGGTAATACAGGTAGTGGGCAATGGAGCTGTAGTCTGAATCCATAATCTTGTTTGAGAGTTTATGTTATTAACAATTACATTTTATAGCTTTCAGATATTGAGAATCCTTACATGTCATGCTAAGGACTTTGGACTTCATCTTGTTGGCAGTAGGAGACCATTAGGTGATTTTACACAGGAAAAAAAATTAGAATTTATATTGCAAAACATCAGTCTAGTGACAGGGTGGAAAATGAATTTTAATCCTTACCCAAGGATATGTTTTATTGATTTTAGAGAGAGAGTGGAAGGGAGGGAGGGAGGCATTTGGGGGAGAGAAACATGGATGTGAGAAACATGAATTGGTTGCCTCCTGTATGCTCCCAACTGGGGATTGTACCTGCAACCTAGGTATGTGCCCTGACTGGAGATTGAACGTGAAACGTTTTGCTGTATGGGACAGATGCTCCAAACAATGAGCCACCCTGTGAGGGCTGGAAAATGAACTTTAGAGAAAGGTGTGACTTACAGGCAGGACAGCTGTTGTCACAACCTAGGAACAAAATCACCGATTCTGAATGGAGTGGAATCAAAGAAGAGGGAATTGGATTTGCACAAGAGAGACAGACACTCATTATTCATATGACTGACTAGGAAAGGGGGAAAGGTGTGGAATGATTTCTAGATGGTGCCAATATTATCAGTAACAGAAGGGAATGTTGGTTTAGGTGAGGAGAGTCTTGTAGGTATCTTTGAAACATTGTAATAGAGATTTATAATAGATAAGTTATAGTCAGAAAAATGGATCTTGATTGATCTTGAGAGAGGATGCGATCTGTAAGAGGTATATAGATTGAGAACTATTGTTGTGTGGTAGTAATAGGAGCAGTGGGGGTAGATGAGTCTACTCAGGAATTTCTTTGGGTCCCATTCTATCTTCTGGAAAGTAGCTCTGTGAAAAGCCTTGGACTTCTTAATTCAGATCCCCATTCTGGATCTCTGTTTTCTCTCTCAGAGAGTAATTGTAGATAATATTTTATCAAACAAAGGCAAAGGTTTTAGAATGTGAAGAAATAATGAGATATTTCATCTCCCTTAGTTTGCATCTCCCTTCTATAAACAGGTATATAGAAGTTAAAAAAATTAAAACTTGCACTCTGGTTATTTGTGTTGGCTTAAATAAAAACCCAGATTTTAACTGCACATTGCCACCGTGCAGCTAGGAATCTAGCTTTTTCTCCTGTGTTGCTATCACTAAGTTTTGAGGTGAGCTTTCCAAGAGCGGAGAAAGGAGTTTGGGAAGTAAATGCACTGCAACAACACAAATGGGTGGGCATAAGCTGCCTTGTACCACTCATCATAGGGCACCAAAACACTAACATGTAATGTGAAAATGTCTATTTAAGAGCTGTTTTTAAGAATACTGGAACTATACTAATGCAAGTATACCTATTATCTACTATTATTGCTAATATTCTTATTATTAATAATAGTTAATACTATTATTATTAACCCAGTTCACATGGCTAATGAATAGTGGAGATGAAAATCCAACCCAGTCTGTCTGGCTCTAAGAGAGCATGCTTTATATTAGCATAAGTATTTTGTGATTTTGAATATATCAATAGCCTACACATAAACAGCCTGCATATAAAATTGCATTAGCAATTACTCTTAGAATATTCATTTCATTCAAATACTACACCCCTGATTGTTCTAAATAAATGAGAGTTTATTCTTAAAGATTTATTCAAGGCATGGTAGCTATGTACTAAGTGGGGACTATAGGACAGAGACAACAGGGATCCTAGGGAGATTGAATGTTTGTTCATTCAACAAATATTTAAGAACCTTCTATTTGCCAGGCATGATTGATTCTAAGCACTCAAATATGGCAGTATATGGGCAAAAGTCTCTTTCCCCTTCTGATTTCTTTTTCTTTTCCCTCTTGATTTTTTTTCCTTACAAGTCCTAGACATTGAGGATTTTGGAAGCAGAGGGGATAGAAATTTACCCAATTTTTTAAAAAAGTTAATTTGATATGCAGTTTTAATATAATTTTCTGAAAACAAATTTTAACATATTTACCTATACAATGATAAATACAATTATAATATATTTACAGGAATTTTGTTTTGTGTTACTCTTTCAGCTGTATTTTAATAAAGGAAACATAAAATAGCCTTTTCACCTCAAATTTTGTAGTTTAGTTCAGTGATTTAGAGCTGAAGTGTAAGGATTTTTTTACTCATGCACTATATTGCTTACTTGGTGTGAAGTCTTCTATAGAACGTCATACTTCAGTGATTAGCTAAATCTTCCCAGCAAACAGAAGCTAGTTAATGAAAACTCTTAAGAGTTCAGAATTTACAAATTTCATTGCCATGAGGTTGCTTAGGAAGATGACTTATGGAATGGTCAGCTTCAGTTTATTCAGTGTGAGCCTGAAATTTTATTCTTACAAATTGTACACTGATAAAGGAAATGATAAGTAGAGTAAAAACATTATCTGACCAGAGTCCTCAATTTAAGCAAAAATGTCCCAATATTTTTTAAGGAGACCAAGGCAAATGTTCTACAAAGGAAGATTTATATCAGCATACTACTTTCTGTCATTCAGAATGAATGTCTAAGGTCCTTAATTTTTTAAGTGTACTTTATTGATTATGCTATTACAGTTGCCCCATTTTTTTCTCCCCTTTTCCCCCCACTCTGCCCTGCACCCCCCATTCCACTAGCATTCTACCCCTCCCCCCCCTTAGTTTGCATCCATGGGTCATACATATAAGTTCTTTGGCTTCTCCATTTCCAATACTATTCTTAACCTCCCCCTGTCTATTTTGTGCCTACTATTTATGCTTCTTATTCCCTGTACCTTTTCCCCCATTCTCCAACCCCGCCCCCATAACCCTCAGGTAATGTCTATTTCTGTGATTCTGTTCCTGTTCCAGTTGTTTGCTTAATTTATTTTTGTTTTTTAGGTTCAGTTGTTGATAGTTGTAAGTTTGTTGTCATTTTACTGTTAATAGTTTTGATCTTCTTTTTCTATGATAAGTCCCTTTAACATTTCATATAACATCACCTTAACATTTCCTATAGGTGATGATGAATCCCTAACTTTACCTTATATGGGAAGCCCTTTATCTGCCCTCCATTCTAAATGATAGTTTTGCTGCATAGATAATCTTGGATGTAGATCTTCCCTTTCATGACTTTGAATATTTCTTTCCAGGCCCTTCTTGCCTTAAAGTTTCTTTTGAGAAAGACAGCTGATAGTCTTATGAGACCTCCTTTGTAAGTTAACTCCTTTTCTCTTGCTGCTTTCAAGCATCTCTCTTTATCTTTAATCTTGGATAATTTAGTTATGATGTGTCTTAGCATATTTCTCCTTGGGTCCAATTTCTTTGGGACTCTGAGTTTCCTGGAAGTCTTATTTCCTTTGCCAGGTTGGGGAAATTTTCCTTCATTATTTTTTCAAATTCATTTTCTCAATTTCTTACTCTTCCCTTTCTCCTTCTGCCACATCTATAATTCAAATGTTGGAACATTTAACGTTGTCCCATAGGTTCCTAAGCCTCCTCGTTTTTTTGAATTCTTGTTTCTTCTGTTCCAGTTGAGTATTTATTTCTCTCTTCTGGTCCAAATCATTGATTTGAGTCCCAGTTTCCTCCCCTTCACTGTTAGTTCCCTGTACATTTTCCTTTGTTTTACTCCACATACCCTTCACTTCTTCCTCTGTTTTGCATCCATACTCAACCATTTCTGTGAGCATCCTGATTACCAGTGTTTTGAACTGTGCATCTGATAGATTGGCTACCTCCTCATCACTTAGTTCTTTTTTTTTTTTTTTTTTTTTTTTTTTTTTTTTTTTTTTTTTTTTTTTTTTTTTTTTTTTTTTTTTTTGAGTTTTGATATATTCTTTTATTTGGGGCATATTTCTTTGTCTTGGTGCAAATGTTGTGTTGTAAGGGGCAGAGCTTTAGGTATTCACCAGGGTGGGGGGCCCACTTTACCGCTTTGCGGTGCTATATGTGGAAGAGGGGTCAGAGAGGGAACTGTGCCACTTGCTCAGCTCTCATCCCACTTTCAGTCACTTCCCCCACTACCCACAAGAAAATTGGGCCCTTCTGGTGCTGATTCCTAGGTGGGTGGGTTTGTATACATTCTAGGGTCCCATGGGTCTCTCCACCTAACTGTCCTGTGAGGCTGGGAGTTTCTCCTGCTGTCTCAACCCCCACAGCTTTTTACAGCCAGAGGTTTTGAGGCTTTAGTTTCCCTCACTGAAACCCTGGATTGTGCGGTCTCTCTGGCTACCCAGTTGTTCCTCCTGGCTTATCTGCATACAAATGTCGGATGGCCTGGACCTCCGTCCACTGCCTTGCCTGCCCAATCCATCACCTTGCCGCATGTCCTGTCATCTCCAGCTGCCTGTCTCTGTCCCTCCTACCTGTCTGGATGAATGTTTCTTTAATTCCTTGGTTGTCAGACTATGTACAGTTTGATTTCCTGTCAGTTCTTTTTTTTTTAATTTGTTGTTGTCTTTCTTTTGGTTGTGCAGTGAAGCACAGCATATCTATCTTACACATCCATCTTGGTCGGAAGTCATAAGGTCCTGTATCTTGTTTCTTTAACATTTTACCTTTAATTTTTTCACTGTTTTTCATTAGAAAATCAAGGGTTGGATAAATACACTTTGTGAATTTTTAGCAATAAAAATTAATGTTAAAAGGTTTGTGAATAATCGTTTATTAGAAAATAAGTTAATATTTAATTCCTTAATTAGCATGGTTACCAAGTTATTTAATTAATAAACATTTATACATAAAGAATAAGAAATAAGATATACTATCTTATATTTAAGAGAGTTGTTTTGCATTTTTATTATATTTTATTGATTATGCTATTTACTGTTGTCTCATTTCTCCTCTATCATTCCCCTCCATCCTGCACACCCCCTCCCACCCACATACCCTCCTTTAGTTCATGTCCATATGTCAGAAGTTCTTTAGCTTCTACATTTCCCACACTATTCTTGCCCTCCCCCTGTCTATTTTCTACCCACCGTCTATGCTACTTATTCTCTGTACCTTTTCCCCCTCTCTCCTCCTCCCACTCCCCTGTTCCTCTCCCTCAATGTGATCTCTATTTTTGTGGTTCTGTTCCTGTTCTACTTGTTTGCTTAGTTTGCTTTTGTTTTAGGTGTGGTTAATTCTGTGAGTTTGCTGTCATTTTACTGTCATATTTTTTATCTTCTTTTTCTTAGATAAGTCCCTCTAACATTTCATATAATAAAGGCTTGATGATGATGATCTCCTTTAACTTGACCTTATCTGAGAATCGTTTTATCTTCCCTCCCATTCTATAAATGACAACTTTGCTGGATAGAAGAATCTTGGATGTAGGTCCTTGACTTTCATGACTTGGAATACTTCTTTCCAGCCCCTTTTTGTCTATAAGGTCTCTTTTGAGAAATCAGCTGACAACTCCTTTGTAGGTGACTGTCCCCTCATCCCTTGCTGCTTCTAGAATTCTCTCCTTCATTTTAATCTTGGCTAATGTAATTCTGATGTGCCTTGGTGTGTTCCTCCTTAGGTCCAACTTCTTTGGGACTCTCTGAGCTTCCTGGACCTCCTGGAAGTCTGTTTCCTTTGCCATATTGGGGAAGTTCTCCTTTATTATTTGATCAAATAAGTTTTCCACTTGTTGCTCTTCCCCTTCCCCCTCTGGTACCCCTATAATTTGGATGTTGGGACATTTAAAGATGTCCTGGAGGTTCCTAAGGCTCTCCTCATTTTTTTGAATTCTTGTTTCTTCCTTCTTTTCTGTTTGGTTGTTTCTTTCTTCCTTCTGGTCCACTCCATTGATTTGAGTCCCAGTTTTCCTCCCATCACTATTGGTTCCCTGTGCGTTTTCCTTCATTTCACTTATCGCAGCCTTCATTTGTTCATCTAATTTGGGACCAAAATCAACCAATTCTGTGAGCATCCTGATCACCAGTGCTTTGAACTGTGCATCTGATAGGTTGGCTGTCTCTTGCTCACTTAGATGAACTGGTTCTGGGGCTTTGATCTGTTCTCCCATTTGAGCCATTTTTGTTTTTTGTTTTGGTCTAGTTGCGGCTGTTTTGGTGGTGAGGGGCGGAGCCTTAGGTGTTCACCAGGGCAGGGCAACCCAGTCGCTGGGTTGTGAGGCTGTATGTGGGGGCGGGGTCTTGGTGTTTTTAGGTTTTATTTCCCGGTGCTGGGACCCTAGGTTGCGAGTTCTGTCTTGTTCCCCATTTTCGCCTGGATTATCTGCGCATGAATGTGGGACCACCTGGTCAGCCAGCCACCTTGCACCTGGGGTCCGCTAGCCACCACCTGCAGGCCCGGTCTGCCAGCAGCTGCCTGTGCACCTGGTCCAACAACCTCTGCTTCCTCTTGCTGCAACTCCACCCCTCTTACTGGTCTGGATGAATGGTTGTTGGACCTCTGTACACTTCAGTTTTCTCTCAGTTCTAGTTGTTTTCTTGTTTCTAAATCCTTGTTGTCCTTAATTTTGATTGTGTGAGGAGGCACAGTGTGTCCACCTATGCTTCCATCGTGACTGGAAAGTCCCTGCATTTTTTTAAGTTAAGATATAATTTGCCCGCTATACAGTGCACACGTTTTAAATGTTTAGGTGAATGGATTTTCAGAATTATATAAACCTGTCCAGTCACACCATTCACTCAAAATAAGTTGAAAATTTTCTGTCACCTCAGAAAGTTCCCTCATTCCTCTTTCTGATCAATCCCCACACCCTTTTCCAAACCATACTCTTTATTACCATGGATTAGTTTTCCCTGGTTTGGGATGTCATATAAATGGACTCATATGGTATATATTTTTGCGTATGTCTGGTTCCTTTCCACTCAGTATGTTATGTTTCTTTTCTTCTTCTACTTGATTTTTAGAGAGAGACAGACATTGATTTATTGTTCCACTTATTTATGCATTCATTGGTTGATTCTTATATGTGCCCTTACCAGGGATCAAACCTGTAACCTTGGTTTATCGAGATGATGCTCTAACTAACTGAGCTACCTGACCAGGGCCTCAGCATGTTTTTGAGATTCGTTAATGGCATTAGTTGTGTCAGTACCCTAGTTTACTTAGCCATTGTTTTTCCTTCATGTACATTTGGGGTAAGGCTGCTGTGAAATCTTGTGCAATCTTTTTGTGGACATATGCATTATTTCTGTTATGTAAATACCTAGTTTTAAAACTGCTGGGTCAAAAGAGAGAACTTTTGAAGTTAACAGTTTTGGTAGAGTATATAGAAAGGCAAGTTTTTTGTCATATGAAAATTTGTATTAAACAGTTACAGCCCTTCACAAGCACAGTTGCGTAGTTGTTTAATGATAATTTAAAGTGAAGTGAAATATGTTTAGCCATAGAGGAAGCACCAAAAAAAATCACCCATTCACTTTGTTTTTATAAAGTCTAAGCTAAAACAATTTGATTTTTGGTCTCGAAACTTTTGAGTTGGTTCAACCAGTTGTGAACAATCAAAAATGGTAGATATGATCATATCTTAATTAGAACTCAAGAAATTAGAATCTTCTGTTTAACCCAGAATCGCTTAACTCGGTTTTAAAGAGACAATGAATGGCTTATGGTGAACTGCAACAGTACTTAAATAGCCCTACTAGAATTTTTGCAAACAAAAATGAATTATCCATTACTTCCAAAGCTAACCATTGTTAAGTCTTTAAACAAATTGTTTGTTAGAAGGAGTGGAATATTAATTTAATGTCACATTAATTAACATTGGTATTTTCTTAGTGTTAGCTAGTACCTCTGTGATAACTGGGTAGTTCTCTCTTCTTGCTGTCTACTGTTGTTACTGTTGTTATTGAATATTCATTCAGAAGTTCCTTGAGCAAGTTACATTCTTGCAGTTACTCCCTGAATGATGACAGCTAAATTCATTGGACATTTTTTCAGAAGCATTTTTGGAATTTTTTAAAATGTGTGCCCTGGCTGATGTGGCTCAGTGGATTGAATGCTGGCCTGTGGACCAAAGGGTTGCTGGTTCAATTCTCAGTCAGGGCACATGCCTGGATTGCAGACCAATCCAGTAGGGGGTGTGTGAAAGGCAACCACACATTGATGTTTCTCTCCCTCTTTTTCTCCCTCCCTTCCACTCTCTCTAAAAATAAATAAATAAAATCTTTACAGAACAATATGCGACATGTGTTTTGTATATCCTTGACTTTTATAGTCACTTGTGGTAGCTACTCTTTTCCAAGCACAATATAATGGAACATACTTTTTATGCTGTGTTTCTCTTTTGTGTATGTTATACAAAATAATGTTTGGATCCAAGAGAAAGAAAAGAAAATACAGCTCTTTCAGCTTTTAGTCAAGGTTAATACATTAAGCTCTAATTAATACATTAACTTTTCAAAACTATACTTCTTGATGCAACTGTGATGAGGTACACCTGTCAGCTGCCGGTAACTAACATGGATAAGAGTTAATCTCCCATCTAGCCACCTTCCCAACAAAACCAAGGTACCCCCACCCCCAATCTAGAATTGCAGTTCAGAAATTCAATAAAAGTAATAACTCCGTTACAGATGGGGAGAGAGAGTTAACAGGCTCTCTCCCCTGTCTCAGTTCTTGTCTTGCCCACAAGACGTGAATTCAAGTGAAAGACAAACATGTATAGTGGAAATGAGATAGCAAGTTTGTTTATGAAACACAAGAGCACAAAGCTACAAGCAGGCACTCAAAGTTGTTAGTAAGGTTGTTAATAAGGTTGTACTATACACTTGAGCCAAGGCTACTGGTGGGTACTTAGGTAATCTAAGTACCTTGACTCTTGGGGTTCAGGGTTATATACCTCAGTCAGCTTTTAGGTTCCCCCTTTTACTCCCCTTGGGAATAATGTACAGTTACAAAGGCTTTCTTTCACAGTTAGTAAAAGTTCTTTGTCTTAGTGAAATTGTTACAGAGGCCCCCTTAACCCCTTTCATAGGCTCCCTCTTTCTCCTGTGCAATCCCACACCCAGTAATCTTAGTAAGATTGTTACAGAAGCCCCTTTTCTCAGCCCAGTCTCAAGGACTCTCCCCTCCCCTGCACTATTTTTGCTTGTAATGCTTGGGACATCTGGCAGTGTTATCAAACCAAGTTCAGGACTGCTGAGTTAATTGGTTAGACATGTCTTCCTTTTGCTTCTAGCCTCCTGTATTAAGTATTGTTAGATTTTAGTGGTGAGGGTCCTGTCTTTATTTCCTGTCTGGCTGCTCATTCCTACCTGCTACTTAACAACTCTTTCTTGAATCTGACTCCAATTTAGAAGGACTTGATTTCAAATAATATCATATAAAAGAAGATGGTTAATGCAGAAGATTCAGCAGTGGACCTAGGAATGTATCTCATAATTCACTGGGCTCTTCCAGGAAAATTAAAAAAAACCCTATAATATTCCCAGGGGTAAATAAAGTATAATTCCATGTGTGTTAGAGAGCAAGTATGTTTTATTATTTTCAGAAATTCATTCTAGGACCGCTCATATAACCTTTTTTTCTTCCTTGGGTTTAGAAATGCAATAAAGTAAGTAATTTTTGAAATTAAAAATGTTAGCTAGGAAGAATGGATGTTGGGAAATGTTGAGTCTATAGTAGTGTTTAGAAAATATCTTGGTAATTATCTTTTTAGTAAGCTGTTGCTGTGCCAGACACGATTTTTTTCTCTAGCACATGAAAAATCCAGAAATCAAATTCTTCTTAGCTGGTGAAATTCAGAGAGACCAGATTTTAAGCATAGCTGTTATAATCCAAGTTGATTTGGGGAAATCAACTAGAATTTTTAAAGCTCAACAGCTAGTTAATCACATCAGTAAATATGCTGTGTATGTATGTATGTATGTATGTGTGTATACATATATACTGCTTACTATCAATACTTTAATTTTTTGCCAGTTTTATAGGTAATGTATAAGTTAATTAAGAGTTTTCAAAAGAAATATTTGATAAAAATTATGGTAACCTGCTGATGAATGTCTGTTGCCTGTGGTAATGATTAAGATTTTCTTTTAAATGCATTCTAACAACTCCTTATCTCTGTTGAAAGGGAAGGAAATTAAGACATTTACATAATCAATCATAGTAGATTCCAGTCTGTGTTTAGCATGCACTATCTTCCATACCATACTCCGCCCTTAACTATTGAAAATTAATTAATTATATTTTGCCTTTTGATTTTAGTAGTCCTCTTAAATATTTTAAAAAATAATTTAAAAACACATAAGTATATTTTAATTAGAATGTAGTAAGAGAACACTCCCCTTTTTATGATGACTTGCAACCATGTATAGATTCATATAAGCACTACAAAAATCTAGCTGTCATGCGGTTGCATCATCCCAAAAACTTCCTTATTTTCTGACTTCCCCTCATTTCTCCCTTGGAGAAATTAAGTATTTACATAAGAGAAAGGAAGTTCAGAAGAGAGGGAAGTTAACTCACCCTCCCCACCCATTGCCCAGCCCCTGGAAATAGTTGATCTGTTCTCCATTCCTATAATATTGTTTATTTGAGAATGTCATATAAATGGAACATAGTAATTATTACTGTATAACCTTTTGCAACTGGTTTCTTTCATGCAGGTTAAAAGCTCTTGAGATTCGTCCCCATCGTTGCATGTATTCGTAATGTGTTCCTTTCTGTTGAGTAGTATTCTGCTGTGTGAATACACCGTTTGTTTATTCATATACCCATTTGTGGACATTTGGGTTGAGCAATTGTGAATAGATTTTTGTGTGAACATAGATTTGCATTTATTTGGGCACATAACTGGGAGTGGGATTGTTGTGTCATATCGTGTGTGAGTAACTTTATAAGAAATTGTCAAGCTGTTCTCTGCTGGGTTAGCAGTGAGCCTTGGAACGTATCTAGTAATTCACTGGACTCTTCAGATAGTTTTGCACCTTCATTAGCACTCTTTTTATTTTAGCCATTCTATTACATATGTAGTAGTATAAGTCCTTTGTTGGATGTGTGGATTCAACTTACTGATTTTTTATTGAGGATTTCTGCATCCATGTTCTTGAGAGATTTGGATCTGTGAGTTGCGCTAACCTAAAAGTAAAACAAAAAATATAACCAAAGTGAGAGTCAACAAGCATTATCTGAGATGAAAGAAAAATAGCTATTTTGGAAGCACTGGTTCAGGCAGAAATCCAAACAGTGTTGCAGTTAGGAGACAAAGGTATCTGTGGGAAAGGGAAGGGGAACAATTATATCAGTAGAAAGAGGCATTTCTATTGGTGCAGATAAGCTAACATAGCAATGCTAATTCTAAACAATGTTTTGAATTTTCAGTTCTTGTAGCCATAATACCTGCTTTCTTGTTATCTTTGCAAATAGTTGTTTGGGACAGTCCAGAAGCTATTTTGCCCATTTTTAACATTCCAAAGGTTTGAGGCATAATACCTGCAAGGCAGTTTAGTTCCTCTGGATGGCAACTCCAGTTCCATCTTAAAGTGGCTCTTTAATTTCAAAGGAGATTTTAATTTTGGGAAAAGCCAGAAATCACAGGGTGCCAAATCTGGGCTATAGGGGGGCTGAGTCACCTGAGTGATTTGATGTTTCGCCAAAAAATTCTTCATGAGACATGATGCATGAACAGGAGCACTGTTGTGATGAAGCTGCCAATCACCATTTGCCCATAGCTTGGCCTTCTGAATCATCTGAATAGTTTTCATGGAGGAATGTTCAAGCTTAATGCAAAATTTGATGCATATTTGTTGCTTTACTCACTCAGTCATTTTGATTGTGATGGCCACACAGTACACATGCTCACACAAGGCATCTGCCACCCCCACTGACTACTACAGCGAAGTCATCATTGTCCATGCATGTGCATTCCAGTCCACTTTCCTTGGCTGCAAGGTTACATCAATGTTGGGCAAACCACTCTTGTTACTAACAATGGCCGGACTTCTTCTGGACAGTCCTCGTATGTACAAAGCTAAATATTTTCTGTTACCATTATTTTTAGTTCCCATATCAAATAAATCACAATGCTAGTAAAGTGGGAAATAAGAAAATAAGCCAAGGCTTTTGTATTTGCCAAGGGTGGTCCCTTAATTCAGCAAATACTTAAATGTACATTAAAAAGTCACCTGGAAAGCTTGTTTAAATAGTGTTTCCTGGGCCTCATTTCCAGAGTCTAATTAAGTTGGTCAGGTTGGTACTCACAAATGCACATTTCAAACATAATCACTGGTGCTGCTGCTGCAGCTTGTTCAAGGACTGCACTTTCAGGAACACTGGCTCATCTGAATCAGAGGTAACTGTAGTGATTGGAAAACTTATAAATGCTCAAGACTTCTTCACTAAACTGTAATATTGGGCATGTCATTTAACCTCTCAGATATATTTTTGTTAGTGATTGATGATCTCTTTATTAAACACAGTAGTTATTCTGTTAAAATATGCTTGTCAGTATAACAGTTGATATTTTCAGTCTCACTTATCTTTCAGCTAAAGTTTCCTAAGATCCAGTCAGATCTAACCATTCTCCCCTTCTTCCTATCTGTATTTTTCACTAATTTATGACTTTATAAACACATAATTATATGTCATCTTCACCGTACCTGAATGTATCTTATTTCTTGACAAATAACAGATTTTCTTGATAATTTTTTTTCATTTGAGTTTAAAAGAAAAATCTGCTTATAAGAAACTTTAAGTGTAGGACACTTTGAATCATTAAATCATTACATTACATATGTATATATTTTTTTCTTTTCTTAAATTTTCCTCATACCTCCCCTTTAACCCCAAACTCTGGCAACCACCAACCTGTTCTCCATATCTATGAATTTGGAAACCTGAGGCTTTTTTCTTAGTTGGGTTAGTTAGTTGGTTTAGACCCCACATATAAAAGAGATCATAAAGCATTTGTCTTTCTTTGTCTAATTTATTTCATTTAGCACAATGTCCTTGAAGCCTATCCATGTTGTCGCAAATGGGAAGATTTCACCTGTTCGATGGCCGAATAATAATTTCTTTCATTCATTCATCATTGGACACTTAAGTCATTTTCCTGCCATAGCTATTGTAAATAATGCTGCAGTAAATATGGGGATGCAGATATCTTGTTGAGCTAGTGTTCTCATTTTATTTGGATAAATATCCAGAAGGGAAATTGCTCAATCATATGTGGTAGTTCTATTTTTAATTTTTTGATGAACCCCCACATTGTTTTCTATAGTGGCTGACCAATTCATATACTACCAACAGTGTAGATTTCTTTTTCTTCCTACCCTCACCAACAATCATTTCTTGTCCTTTTGATAGCAGCCATTCTAATGGGTCTGAGGTTGTATCTCATTGTGGTTCTAGTTTACATTTCCCTGATAGTCAGTGATGTAGATAGCATTTTTTCATGTTAGCCATCTTTATTATATCCTTTTTGGGGAAAATGGACGTAATAAGGATATTCTGCCCATTTTATAATCAGATAATTTGGGAGTTTTTTGCTATTCAGTTGTTACGAGTTCTTTTATATATTTTGGATATTAGCCCCTTATCAGATTTGCAAATATTTATTCCTATTCAGTAGGTTGTCTTTTCATTTTGTTGATGATACCCTTTGCATGTTAGTTTGATGTAGTCTTTGCTTCTATTACCTTTTTTTTTTTTTGTTTGGTGTCATTTAAAAAGTCATCACCAAGACCTGTGTCAAGGAGTTTACTTTCTGTCTTTTCTTCTAGGAGTTTTATGGTTTCAGGTCTTACATTCAAGTCTTTAATTCACTTTGAGTTAATTTTTGTGTGTATTGTAAGGTAGTAATCAAGTTTCATTCTTTGGCATGTGACTCTCCAGTTTTCTCAACACCATTTATTGAAAAGACTGTCCTTTCCCCATTGTGTATTCTTGCCTCCTTTGTCTTAAATTAATTAACCATACCTGTGGGTTTATTTCCAGGATTTCTGTTCTGTTCCATTCATTTATATATGTCTCTTTATTATGCTAATACCATACTACTTTCATTACCATAGCTTTGTAATATAATTTGAAATTAGGGAGTGTGATGCCTCCAGCTTTGTTCTTCCTTCTCAAGATTGTTTTGGCTATTCAGGATCTTTTGTGGTTCCATACAAATTTTAGGATTATTATTTTATTTCTGTGAAAAATGTCATTGAAAGTTTGATACCTTATATAAGGGGATTACATTGAATATATAGATTGTTTTGGGCAGTATGGACATTTAATTATTGATTCTTCCTATACATAGCATGGAATATCTCCATTTATTTGCTATATTCAGTTTCTTTCATGAATCTCTTGTAGTTTTCAATATACAGGTCTTTTACTTCCTTAGTTAAATTTATTCCTGGGTATTTTATTCTTTTTGTGTTTTAAGCTGGATTGTTTCTTACTTTTCTTTTTCTGACAATTCATTATTAGTGTATAGCAATGATTTTAAATCGACGTGCCAAAAGAATTTTTAAAACATGCCATACCTGTTTAGTCAGGGGCACTGACCTCTCTCTTACATTGTCAAATAAAAAGTGACAACAGCCAACACAATAATAGCTGTCTGGTGTGAATGCATCAGAATTATACCTATTTTTCATCAGATCAGCAAAAAAATATAATACATATTTTGGTGTGCCATGAAGTTTTAATAATTAGTTTGTGTGTGCCAGGAGATGAAAAAGATTGAAAATCATTGGTGTATAAAAATGCATCAGATTTTGGGGTATGATTTTGTATCCTGCAACTTTATGGAATCTGTTTGTTCTAACTGGCGTGTGTGATTGCTTCTCTATTCTACCATTAGATGACTATACCTAAAAGATGTCACATTATTGTAATCTTTTTTTGTTTGTTTTATTGAATTTGTTGGGGTGACATTGGTTAATAAAAGTATGTAGGTCTCCAGGGTATTTTTTTTTTTTTTTTGATGGAGTCTTTAGGGTTTTATCTGCAAATAGTGATGGTTTTAGTTATTTGTTTCCAGTTTGGATGCCTTTTATTTCTTGTCTGATTGCTACGCCTGGGGCTTAGAATGCTATGTGAACAAAAGTGGTAAGAGTGGGCATCCTTGTGTTTTTCCTGCTCTCGGAGGGAATGCTTTCAGATTCTTCCTTTGAGTGTGATATTAGCTGTGGTCTTGTCATACAGATTTTATTATGTTGAAGTATATTCTCTCTATATCGGCTTTGTTGAGAATTGTAATCATAAATGGGTGTTGAATTTTTTCAAATACCTTTCCTGCATCTGTTGAGATGATCATATGTTTATCCTTCATTTTGTTAATGTGTTGTACCACAGTGATTTACAGACGTTGAATCATCTGTGTTTACATGCCTAGAATAAATCCTACTTGATAATGGTATATAATCCTTTTAATGTATTACTGAATTCTGTTTGCTAATATTTTGTTAAAGATTTTTACATCTATGATTACCATGGATATTGCCCTGTGATCTTCTTTTCTCGTGGTGTCTTTGTCTCATCCTGGTATCAGGGTAATGCTCGCCATTTAACAGTTTGAAAGAGTTTCCTCTCCTATTTTTTTTTTTAAAGAGTTTAAGAAGAACTGGTATTAATTATTCTTAGAACATTTGGTAGAATTCAGACAGCCAGTGAGGCTGTCTGGTCCTGAACTTTTTGTCTGTTGGAAGGTTCTTGGTTATTGATTTAATCTCCTGATTATTAGTCTGTTCAGATTTTCTGTTTCATTACGATTCAGTCTTGGCAGGTTTTGTGTTTTTAGGAATTATCAATTTCTTTTAGGTTGTCCAATTTGTAGGCTTACAGTTGTTCATAATAGTCTCTTATGATCCTTTGTATTTCCATATCATTTATAACAGTTCTGTTTTCATTTCCAATTTTATTTATAAATCTTCTCTTTTTTTCTTGTTAAGTCTAGCTAAATGGTCTTGTCAATTTTGTTTATCTCTCAAAAAATCCCAGCTCTTAGTTTTCTTGATTTTCTCTATTGTCTCTGTATCATTTACTTCTGCTCAAATTTTTAATATTTCTTCTTCCTACTAACTATGGACTTAATTTGTTCTTTTTCTTCCTCAAGGTATAAAGTTAGGTTGTTGATTACAGACATATATTTTATTTATATTTACCATATACATTGTGATATAGTAAATTATTAAAACAGTAATAAACTGTAGGTATTTGAGTAAAGTGTCACTACCTTTACATGTTTCGTAAGCCATTTTCTATAAAACTTTAAAAAAGTATAATTTTGCTTTTTTTTCCTTTTTTCTATTTTGTTAGAGGCCTATACAATGGGACATTTATATCTTCGTTTCTATTTTAGGTACGTATTGCATCAAAATTCATCATTCATGCCCCTCCTGGAGAATTTAATGAGGTCTTTAATGGTAAGTGTTTAATTCATAACACTAAGACTTGAATATACCAAGCACTCTTTTTTAAAAGAGTAAATGATATAACCAAAATAACCAAGCTAAGGGGGAGTATATAGGAGAAAAATACTGTGAAAATTTTTGTCAATCTGGATTTTGTAATGGTTAGAATGTAATGTATTTGATATACATGGTAATTGTTTGAATAAATTAATTCTCTTAAAAGAAAAGTTATTTAAAAAGACAAGAACTTTTTAATTTTAACTATTTTTTGGAATTGGGAAATTTGTTTTTGTATTTTCTTGTAAAGAAAAACATACTAGATTAAGGTGAACAGCCAAAAAGCAGGGAGGAGGACATTGTTTCATCATACTTAGATGTGACAGCACATGTAAAAACATTTGTTATTTAAATTATATCTTATATATTAGTTTACAGTATGCTTTTCTATAAACCTCACTGACAAAACATTTTTTAATTATTTGTAGATCAAATTTTAAACTCTTGTATAAATTTACAGCAACTTCTGGTTGCTATAAAAACTGTTGCAGCAGCTCCTCTTGAACACTAAGAATGATGCATTTGAAACAATCGCCAGGAAATTGGCCTGTAGTGATCTTTTTTACAGAACTTTTCTTAAGCATTTTTAAGAATAAGCTGCCACAAACACTTTAAATGTGCTATTTCTAACTCATGTATATTTGGCCTGTACTGTGTCTTAATTAAAATTGATTTATACTGGGTTTTTCTTTTTTAAACATTCTAACCTGGGGTAAACTATTTAAACATGTTTATTAAGAAGTTTAATCAGTCATTTTTATTCATAGTGTAAGACTTTTAACCAGTGTGCCACAAGAATTTCTAAAATGTGCAATACCTGATTATTTAGTGAGAGATGCTGACCTCTTTTCCTTAGATTGTGAAATTTAAAAAAATGACAATAGCCAACACAATAGTAGACAGCTGATGTGAATGAATCAAAATTATACCTATTTTTTGTCTAATCGGCAAAAAATACAATATATATTTTGGTGTGCCACAGTATTTTAGTAATTAGTTTATGTGTGTCATGAGATGGAAAAGATTGAAAATCACTGGTGTAAGTAATAATGAAAACTTGCCTCAAAAAAGATTTGGGTTTGAGAGGCCAAAATTGTTTCGTTAAAAATACCCTTGAGAATCTCTTAAATTATTCACAAACTATAATAATACATGATTTAGTTGATGCAGTCACATATGATACTTCTTGTGCATTTAAAATTTAACCACTTGTGGTACACTTAGAGGAAGAATGGCAAGTCTACATAGTAAAAAATCGCTGGAAATTAAAATAATTTTGCCTTTTACGATAGCTATAAAATCTGTAGTAGTGAATTTAGAAGTTGGGGAGAATTCAGAAGTATTTCTTCTTTCTGTAGTTTTTCATTTCTGTTTTAATATTCAGTTTCTATAACCTAAATACACATTAATACATTTGATTGTTGGGGCATTAAAGAAGATGAAGAAGACAGACACAGTCTCCTCTCCTGAGGTTCAGAAGTTGGCATGTACAATAATTTAATTAATGGTTAAACTGCCCTAAAATCAATGGTCATCAGATTTCTGTACAACTCACAGAGCAAAGAATAAATTATGATTCTAAGCAAGTTTTCACTTACTCTTTTTTTCCTGAATTAAATGCCCAACAAATTTGTTATTCGGAAAGGGCCTAAAAGAATGTATGAGTCCTAGAAATTGCTTTTCTGAGTCTCATTGGAAATTGATATTGAATTGATCTGTGTTTGAGATACAGTAAATTTGGGTGTTTTGGATGAGCCATTCAGTAGGTCTGGGATGGAGAGTGAGCTATGGAATAAAAGTGGCATATAGGATACTATAAAAGTTTTAACTGAGGGGTTATTTTAGAGTTAAAAAGTAATTAAATATTTGAGGGGAAAATGTCATATCAATTCACGTATTTTCATTCTATCTTAGTTGATAACATTGGCATTAGAATGATTTCAAGAGAAGCCACAAATTTTAGAATTGCGGTCATAAAATCTTGTCAGTTCAATGGTTCCCAAATTCTGTTTCCTAGACCAGCTACATTAGAGCCATTGAAACAGATTTTTGGTCTTCATTCTCAAAAACTAAATTGGTAGATCTGGGCTGGGACTCTGAAATACTTGCTTTTTTTTTTTTTTTTTAAACTGCCTGCCCCTCTACCCTTTAGCCTAGCTTAGAACTACAGCCTAAAATCCCTTCTTTAAGAGTAGTATTTTGTTCAAATTCTGTTTCTTTCACTTTACTCTGCTTATCTTAAAAGCATGGTCTGCCCCAGCTGGTGTGGCTCAGTGGATTGAGTGCCAGCCTGGAACCAAGGGGTTGTGGGTTTGATTCCCAGTCAGGGCACGTGCCTGGGTTGCAGGCCAGGTCCCCAGTAGGGGGCATGTGAGAGGCAACCACACATTGACGTTTCTTTCCCTCTCTTTCTTACTTCCTCCCCCCCCCCAAAAATAAATAAAATAAAATCCTAAAAATAAAAGCATGGTAAGCATGGTCTTATTTTTCAGAATAAAGCTACTTGATCAAATAGATTCTACTTTTAAATTATTTTTTCATTTAAAACTGGAAAAGATACACTAGCCTGCAATTTCACATTTAATGATTATACTTTAAATGTTGAAGATGAAAGAATGATATTAATCAAAGAGAACTTCCCAGTTTGCTTTGTGAGATAGAAATAACTATAATTGTTAATTTTTTTGTTAAGCAGAAGCTTCTGTTGTTTGAAATCAGTTAATTTAAAAATCAAATTAGTGTAATTTAGTGGTTAGCAGAAGAGATTGTTTTTTAAATCAAGTCCTACTACTAAAAAGAGGTATGTGAATAGGAAATATTTTTCTTTTTGGAATAGCTTTGTTATTTTTGTAAAACTCACTCCATTGTAAAGTACCCCCCAAAAAACGCTAAAAAATCATGCAAATTTCTACCCTCTAGTTCTCCGCTGTTTAAATGAAATTCTTCTAATGTCTCTTAATTTAGATAACACACATAACGTTACATAAATATGATAGTATTGTTTATGTTGAGTTCCCCCTTCCTGTTTGTTATAGTATGGATGTTTTTCATTGTCGTTGAATACATATCTATATTACTTTTAATGGCTAACCAATTTCACATTGTTTATAAGAACTATAGTACATTTATATATTATTAAACCAGTTTCTTAATGGGAGATACTTAGGTTACTTGTGTTATTTTCATTTAATGAAAAATTAGGATGCACTGTTGTGTGTACTTTATGATAGCAACAATGTAAAACAGCCAAGATCACAGGAAAAATAATGAAAAAATATATACGAAGATGAGTAGGAATTTGGTTGTTTTTGGTGAAATTGTGATTTTTTTCTTTATGATTTCCATAGTACTTGGATTTTCTAATAAGAATTATTTTAAAGTTATGTTTTAATGATTAATAGACAAATGTATATGTAATAATTAGGACAGAATTAAGAATTGATAATCAAAATGAGATTGCTGAATCAAATAAAGCACCTACCATATCAAACTAAATATAGTCATCTTTTTTTCTTTTCTGTTTTGAGGACAGAAATGCATACTTCTGCACTTCGTTCGCAAGTGTTTCTTGTTTAGTCAGTTTTCTATAGGGAGAGTTCATTCAAAACTCATGATAGTATTGTCAAACTAGAGGCATTGTGATAAGTCTGCAGATCTTATCACACCATCTTTTTGTTGTAGCTTATCTTCAGTTTCTTTGGAGATACCTTTTACAGTCCGCTTGCATATAAAATAGCTTGTATTTCTGTTTCATTTCCTCTTCTGTTTCCTAACAAATTTTTTAATTAAAACCATGATATGTTTTTGTGCTTACTTTGGTTGTCATAGTGATATTTTGATCTTGCGTACGTCTTGGGCCAGGGGTGGGGGGGATGTTAAAACGTGACCAAAATAATTGCATTTATTGCATAGAAATTTCAAACATAGAAAAATAGTAACATAGAAAACAATATTTGTTTTACAGATGTTCGGTTACTACTTAACAATGATAATCTTCTCAGGGAAGGAGCAGCCCAGTAAGTATTATATATTACTATATTAACATAATGAAAGTGAGTTAGGAAAAATGTTTTAAAGTGGTTTTAAGCACTAATCCCTGGTATAGATATTGGCACAACAAGTTCAAATATATAGAATCATACATATGTACTAGGCTAGAAGAGAAATTTTTATCACAGAGAGAAATAAGGACATAGTAATAACATGGAATTCTCTACCCATTGTATGTTTAGCAGTGGCTTTTATACACACTGCAACATTTTGACTTTTGCAAAGTTGGGTAAAATTATTTTAGAAACTTGGATATTTAAAATTATGATTACTGTTATTTTATGCAGGTTTTACTTTTTATTATATGATGCTAATAAGAATTTTGATGGTTATGAGATTTTATTCATCCATAAAAACCTAACATAGTATCTGACACATAATTACTTACAAATATTTACCAGATTTGTGAGTGAGTCAAAGAACTAAGCAATTCTAAATCCCAATACATCGCCTTTGAACTAATGACCAGAATCATTACTTTGCCACAACTATCTTAGGATTTCAAAGAAATTATTGATTCTCTTCCCATAGCCATCTTCCAAAATAAGATCTGAAGACCCATATTGTAGTCTAACCAACTTTATTATTCACTTGAAAATGGTGAAATTGAACAGATTTTTAGGTGCCTTACAAAGAGCATTTAGTATCTATTTAACTATTTTTATCCTATTATATTATCCAATGTGTGAAATCCTAACTAATGAAGGAAATTTGCTCTGATTCTGTATTTGTAGTATTTGAAGGCTTTATCAATCTGATTTTGCTTTTGATTAAATTCCTGTTATTTTCAATAGCAGTTTTTACTTACTATTTTTTTACTGTGGGAAAAATCTATATAATATAAAGTTTATCTTTTTAATTTTATTTTTCTATTATAGTTCACATTATTATTTTGTTTTAGTTTCAGGTGTACAGAGTAATGGTCAATCATATAAGTCACAAAGTGATCCCCTCTATATTTTCCAGGAACTGCCTGGGCAATATACATACTTATTACAATATTATTCACTATATTCTCTGTTGTACATTACATCTTCATGACTGTTTTGTAACTACCAGTAAAATTTATCTTTTTAACCACTTTTAGGTGTACAGTTCTCTGGCATTAAGTACATTCACATTAATTGTTGTATAATCATTACCACCATCTGTCTCCAGAACATTTTTCATTATCCCAAATCAAAACTCCTTACCATTAAACAATAATTTCCCATTCTCACCTCCCCCAAACCCCTTAGCAACCACTATTCTATTTTCTGCATCTGTGAATTTGACTTCTCCAGGTACCTTGTAAGTGGAATCATACAGCATTTGTCATTTTGCAACTAGTTTATTCTACTTAGCATAATATCTTAAAGGTTTTGCCATGGTGTAGCATGTGTCAGAGTTTCCTGTTTAATACCTAGTATGTATATTAGTATATCACATTTTGTTTATTCATCTATCAATGGGAAACTTGGGTTATTTCCACCTCTGTTAGTTATTACATTAAAATGCTTTATAGAAATCAGTTTACTTTATACCTTTGACTTTGGTTGTTAGTGTCTGAGTAAATAGCTGCTTACTCCTAAGTTTTATAAACTTTACTTAAATTATTTTGTATGTTCAAGCAAAATTAATTTTCTTTCTAAAACCATATAGTATGTTGACAAATCTTATGAAAGTAAAGAAATGCACACTATTTATGAGCTTTTAACATTCAAAATAAACTTTTCCTTTGATTTCTCTGTGATAAATTAATTTGTGGGCTGTTTTAGCCAGCTGTAAAAATTAGTAGGGTTTTTTTGTTTGTTTGTTTGCTTTTTTAAGAAAATGAGAAACTTGACTTGTAAGACAAGAGTTTTTTCCCATGGCAGAATATGGTTTAATGAAGATCAGATAAATATTCATAATTATGTAAGTGGTATGAAATAGTCATATATTTGATTTGAAAATATTGAATTTTATTTGTCCAAGGAAGTATTTACCCAAGGATAATTATTACACTTAAATTAAATAATTTGGATTTGTTCTGAAAAGCAATTGAGATGTGAAGTATTTTTTTTCTTGTGTTATATTATGAGCCAGATTTCAGGGACAATAGTGGCTGGTCCATGTTTCAAAGGTATACAAGATCTGTCCAGATAGTATCCAGCCATGTGACATGAAAAGTAAGGGCATTTATTGAGGAAGATAATAAGAAACATTGTACATAGGACAATGATGCCTTAGTCCCCTTCAGAATAGGCACCTTGGGACCTCACATAGTTTTCTCAGTCGCCATCAGATGCCCTGTCATATTTTCTTGAATCTCATCGACAGTCTGAAATCTCTTTTTCTTTCAAAGGTAATTTTATTTTGGGGAAAAGCCAGAAGTCACAGGTTGCCAAATATAGGCTGAAGGGGGGCTGAGTCACCTGAGTGATTTGATGTGTCTGCAAAAAACTGCACAAGATGTGGTGCATGAATGGGTGCATTGTCATGATGGAGCTGCCGGTCACCAGTTGTCCATAGCTGTGGCCTTCTGAATCATATGAATAGTTTCCATGGGGCAATATTCAAGCCTAACACAAAATTTGATGCAGATTTGTTGCTGTGTTTGCTCAGTCATTTTGAATGAGATGGCCACATAGTACACTTGCTCACACAAGGCATGTACTGCCCCACTGACTAGTACAGTAGAGGCATCATTGTTCACACATGTGCATTCCAGTCCACTTTCCTTGGCTACCAGGTTACATTGATGTCAGACAAACAGTTCTCATTATATTAACAATGGGTGGAATTTTTCCAGACAGGCCTCATCTACATTGAAATACCTGATATTCTGATTTTCCTTTTTTTTTTTTTAAGAAATGAGTCTGTGAGGAAATAAGTAACTAATAATGAAATGTTTTAGGATAAACCCAAGAAAAATATATTTTAATCTTCAGTAGAAACTTCAGATTTTCTTGCATGTTTTTATACTCTCTTAAATGATTGTTAACCAGTTGAACAAATTGAGAAAATATTGATGATTTTTGTTGACTTCAGTAGTGTTCTTGGCACAGAATTTCTTAAAAGTAAATATTCATTTGAGTTCATTTTGTAGATACCTAATGATAACTGTGAAGTGCAGAAATACATAATACTATACATCAGCAATTTTCAACCCTTTTCATTTCATGGCACACGTAAACTGAAATCCTGACAACAAAAGCAGGTATAATTTTGATTCATTCACACTGGATGGCATTTGTTGTGTTGGCTGTTGTCATTGTTTTTTATTTGACAATCTAATGAAAAACAGGTCAGTGCCCCTAACTAAAGAGTCAGGTGTTGCTTGTTTTAAAAGTTTTTGCAGCACACTGGATGAAAATTGCTGTCTTAAATCATCGATTGACTTTGGAATTATATTACTCTGGTTCACAGTGTCCTTTCCATGAAACAATTTTAAAGTAAAAATAGTGATATCCCCATTGTTCACTAAACTTGTTTCTGATTACTTTTAAACATCCTCAAACCTGGTTTCATATTCAAAAGATAATTTATCACCTATCACTGAGGCTGTGCAAAACTACGTAAGCTTGGAAGGCATCACAAAGCCATGTAGAATGTGTCCTAGTGGCAGTTTCACCAGAGTAAATGGATGGCCATGGTTCCCTTCTTCAAATGCATTTTTTTGATACTGAATTTCTTTTATGCAAGTGCTTCTCTTTCTCACATAAATGTAGTTCTTTTACTACCTTTTTCTACCTTTTCCCCGTTGCTTTAACTCTTCTAGTCAATTTTTTCCCTTTCTACTTTGCAAGAGGGAAAAAACATTTAAGAGTGATTCTAATTGGACATCTTGACTAAATGACACAAACTCAGTATTTTTTATAGTAAAATTAGACATATTGAAAAATTGGTATTTTCAGTTCTAGCACACTTAGAAACATTCAGAAATAGCCTTTATTTAACAGACATGAATGGCAGACTTCACTGTGATGATGAGATAAATAAGGCTCTTAGAGGTTTTTCCAGCAGGAACTCAGACATGTTCAATACCAGGCCAAAGGAAATAAAATATTATCATAACAAAGGTCATTGGAAGAAATTTTAATTTCAATTTAGAGTTGGTTTTTGAGCTCAGTTTAAATCATGAATAGGATTTGAATAGTAAATAAGTGAAATGATGTGGCTAACCTGAAGGGAAATACATGGTGAAAAGTGTAAAATGTGATTGGTGAATGACTAATAGTAAAGGGTGTAAATGTCTGAATGCAGGAACAGGTGACTTAGAAATGAATGATTGGGCTACAAAACTCTCCAAGGGAAGAGAAATAATTGTTTCAGTATGTCTAATACAGTGCTTTACACCTTAATATTTTCATAGGGGGAGGGTTAGGTGAGTGGGTGATGAACTGGAAGGGATTTTGGAAGTCATTTAGTCCAAACCCCTCTTTATAGATGAGGTAAATGGGGCCCATTGTAGCTAATAACAGGTTTTGAACAAAACATAGGTATTCTATATTCTGATTCCTAATTCAGTGAGTACCTTTCTGAGTCTCCTGAATAATTGTCACCTATTTGAATATTTAAGATAAAATGTTATCAATTTTGTAGTCATTGTCTCCTTTTCAGATTTCCTATTATTCACCTACTCCCACATTATAGAGAGATGGAGTGTATCATTATGGGTAGTAGAAGGCCTTGGACCAAATTACTATACAAATTTATTATTTAAACATGTCTTTTGCTGGAAAATTAATACTAAATTCTAAATGATTTAGAATACAGTCATTCATCACTTAGCAAAAGACATTTTCTGAGATATGCGTCATTAGGTACTTACACAAAAGTGTACTTACACAAGCCTAGATAGTGTAGCCTACTACCCACCTGAGCTATATGGTACAGCCTATCGCTCCTAGGCTACAAACCTGAGTATTAAACAAAACAACACAAGATTAAATCAAGCACAGAAGAAAATGATGCAATCAAGAGATGTGATAAACCAGATGTGTAAGGCTGCTGGCATGATATGACATGGGTTTTCTTATAAGTAGAAAGAGTGCACTCTAAAATAATGATTAAAGGTATAGTACAGTAAGTATGTAAATGAGTAAGTATGTAAATGAGTTATAGCATATTATGTACTGTAATGTTACATGAGTAACATGTTTATTATAGCATATTATGTACATAAATATATGTTATGCTTTTATAAGACTAGAGCACAGTAGGTTTGTTTACACCAGCATCACTGCTCTACATTGTCTAGACATCACTAGGCGACAGGAAATCTGCTCCATTATAACATGGGGCTCTCATCATATATATAATTCATCCTTGACCAAAACATCCTTACACAGTCCTTTTTTTTTTTAATCTTTTAAGATTAAATACTTTTAAGATAAGTATTCTTTTAAGATAAATTCATTTAAGGGTTAGTTAGTGCCTGGCTATGTTGAGGCTGTTCCCAAGAAAATTAGAGTTTTAATAAATTAAGAAAAACAGAATTGAATAGGTATTCTTTCTCCATCCCCATTCATCCATTTCTATAATCTCCCCCCCCCCCTTTTTTGAACATGCAGTGTCAGGAATTTGACAGCTGGTAATTTAATTCTGCTTTGCTATTTTTACATTTACTAGTCTCCTATTAGCTCATCAATATTGCTTTAGTCAACAGAACATTCCTTTGTAGAGTAACTAATTAATACCTGAATATGCAGTGGATGTGTTGCCATCCAGAGTAATCTGAAAAGTTTCCAAGTAGATTAGATTTGATATATTCCTAAATTTTTAAATTCTCAGTACCTTTTCTGTTAAGTGGAAGAAAATTCTTAGGTTATAGATTTAATAAAACACAGTATGATCTTTATGTATTTTTAGATAATTACTTGTATTAAGAGTTTTTCCTACCCTTATGTGTTATATAATTACCTAATACATTATTACTCAGGTGAGAATAGAAAAAGGCTTTATTCTTGAATTTATCTCATCACCATTTTCTTGTTCAAACTCAGCAATTCTGGCAGTAGTTCCTTCATTGCCCAATTTGTCATACATACTGCTGCCAGATTAATCTTCTTTAGATGTAGTTCTACATTATCCTTTCTCAGAAAACAACTGTGACTACTCTTTGCCTCCCAAGTGAAGAAATTATTCCATCCTTCCAAGCTTTTCAGGTCAATTCAGTAAAACAGCCAAACACTTGTGATGTATTTAGGTTATTGAGCTTGGTACTTTCTCTGATGTTGGACCTAACCTAGCTTCTCATGTGTTTTGTTCATCCTGGTCCCTCTAATTGAAATATTCTTTTTTCCCCCTGTCCCTCCAATTTCTACAAGACCAGAGAGCCTACCCAGTATTTCAAGGCCATTTCTCAGTATCACATCCATTAGGAAATGACCCCTAATTCTCTTCTTTACCCTTCAGTAGAATGTACTTTTTAAAAATATATATTCTCCATGGTGCTTTTTGGTCATTCTCTTACGTACTTTCTATAGTACTTCATCTGTATTTATGTTTATCTGTTCTATTCAACTGCATAAGCTCTTTGATCGTAGGAGGATCAATCTGATTACTCTTTGCTCTCACAGCACCTACCTGGTTTCCTGGTATGTGGTATACTAAATATACACCTGAATAATTTGATATGAACCTTAACACAAGTCTAACCTATATTTTCAGAGTTTTGAATGAAAAGACTAATTATATTAACTAATTTAATTTTCTTTTGCTAAACATTGAAAGCTGGATATCTTCATTTTAAAAGTATAAGATCAGTAATGGAGACTTACAGTTTTATTTAACTTGCTATGTGACTTTTGTTGACAGATGAGTTGTTTGTGATTTTTAAGGGTATTAAATAAGTAATTTTAAGTAATTGCTCTTTTCTTTTAGTGCATTTGCACAATATAACTTGGACCAGTTTACTCCAGTAAAAATTGAAGGTTATGGAGATCAGGTATGTTTCATATTAACACAGGATCTGGCTGGGTCCCCCCCCCCCCATTTTAATGGCTAATGTTATCCTGCAAGAATTTCAAGTGGTATAAAAAAATGTTCTAAGATTTTATAAAATAATTGCTTTAAATCTACTTTCTTATTTTTTATAGAAAAAAATCTATTTTAATCCAAAATCTAGTATATATAATAGTAAGATTTATACATAATTTGGTTGCTCTGGAATTCTACAGTTCTTTGTGTGAATAACTTAGCATTTAGTAATCATTATATCTTTTTGCTCTGAAGTGCAAGTTACAATTGCTAAGCTAAGAAAGGCCACAAAAGGTAACTAGCATTCTTTTTATTTTTTTGGTTTAGAGTTACTAATAATTGAACCATGATTGTATCAATTAATATTGTGCTTATGTGAAGAACAGTTTATATAAAACAACATTGCTGACTTACACAATAAAAGTGAGTATGTTGGTTCATAAACCACAGAGTCCAAAGGAACTGGTAGGTGGAACATGAGAGAGTGTAATGATTAGTTCTTAATGGCTAATTATATTAAAGCTTATACTTGGCATTACTTATTATGTAATATGTAGTCTTATAGTTTCAGGGGAAAAAGAGAGGCTAGACATAACTGAAGGGAAAACATAGCTTAAGTATAGAACTATGTGTGAGTATATACACACATATATAAAAAGCTATGCAGTGTTTCATTTTATTAATCTCCTAAATTTATTTTTTCTAACGAGATTTTGGGGTTTTATTTTTACTTTTTAGTTTGTTTTTTAATGTTATAATCAGAGCTTATATTGAACATCTTTGTACCTCCAGACACATTGACTATTGTTTTCTTAAGGTAAATCAATAAAAAATTTGTTAGGTCCAGGTATGCATCTTTTCAAAATGTTGGATAGCTCTCAAACTCATTTTATAAACCTAGCATAATTTTAATATTTAAATCTAATAAAGATAAAACAAAGAAAAAGCAAGCTTCAGTAATCTTATGTATGGCTATAGGTTTTAAAACTTTTAAATAGAAATTAACAAATAGAATTCAGGAAAATGAGGGGGAACCCCCCCCCAGAAAAAGCCCATATTATCTTCTGAAGGGCAGGCCCCTTGTGGTACAGGCTTCCCCCACTAGGAGAGCGTCCTAGGGAACCCATCTGTATCAGCTGGTATTATTGTGAGAAGCTGCGTTCTGCTTCAGTGAAATTTTTTTAAGACTTTTTCAATAAGTTTGCCCATTTCATGATGGGTGATTTATGAGTACACCTGCCTGCACCGTGTGGAGTGTTCAGTTTTGGGCCCAAAATGGCATTACCCCCATGCCCCACTTTCTCTATTCACCTGATCTCGCCCAAGCAACCTTTTTTTTTTGTTTCCCTTGATGAAAAAAGTCAAAGGGAAATATTTTGCTGCTGTGAAACAGGTAAAACAAAAAACAGCAGAAGCACTAAGAAGCATCAAAATCAAGGAGTTCAAAAACTGTTTTGAGCATTGGGAAAAAAGTCGATAGGTATATTGCATCAGCTAGAGAGTACTTTGAAGGTGACTGAAGTTTAAACATGTAAGAATAAATATACATTTTTTATAAATAAATTCTTTTATTTTGGGCCCCTCCTTGTATATCAAAAGAGTAATATGCCATGACTAAACAGAACTTACTTACTGGAATGGAAGAGTGGTTCCATGTAAGGCAATATATTGGTCTTTTTTTTCTTTAGTGGTCCCAATTTAGCCTTCTGGCCACTAGTTTGCAATTTTGGGTCTGCATCTTAAACCTCTTTACTACATCATAGACTTTGTGAAAGTATGTATACTTTAACTCTTTGTCACACTCGCTGATTATGTGTTGTTAATTCAGAATTTTCCAGCTCTTGGAAGGCACATATTTCTAGAGTCTGCATGGATTTACAACTCTCAGATGTACTTATAACCCTGCCTCGGGGGGCCTGTTTTTTCTCCCAGAACTGGTGTTTGCAGAGTGCATTATCTCACATAACAATTTGGTTTAAATGTTTTATATACTAGAGCCAGTTCTTAACTTGTACTAAATAGGTACTAAAATCCTTCCCAAAACAAACTGCTGTCTTAGAGTCACTGCAAATATATAAGGAACAATTTGTGCTTACAAATTGGAGTTCTTTTAACAATCACATTTATAATCTCAAAGCCAACAGTTTTGCTTTCTGTACTGTGTTCACATACTGATCAAATCAACCAGTGACTATTGGTCAACAAATCAAAGAGAAAAACCTTATGACATATCAATAGACAGTGAAAAGGAATTTGAAAAATCCAGCAGCCAGTTCATTACAAAAACTCTTAAAGTAAAATATGTATATAAAAATATCTCTTAAATAGATTGTTAACAAAAACCAAGAGTAAATATCATAAACTGCAAACACAAATAATATTAGTTAAAATAGAAAATTACTAATAAATGGAGATGTAGCAAATATGACAAGAGAATGAGGACTTTTAAATCTTTAGAAGAGAAAAATTAATAGGTGATATGATTTATATATTTTAAAATACTGAGAGACTTTAGTAAAATTAGTCACGCATCCAGAAACTACTAGGTTTAAAATAATTCCCTCAGATGGCTGAATTTTAAGGTGAGTATTCAAAACTCATTAGCTTTCTTCTGTTATAGCAAGTATTAGAAACTAGAAATGGTTGGAGGGGATCTAGTTCCATTTTAAATAGTGGTGAAATTGCACATTAACCTAGGAATAATCATGACAAGAAAAAAATAGGTTTATGAAAACACTGGTTGTGTTCTTGAAACACACAAAAAAAGGATCCGAACAGTGGAAAGGCACACCACATTTCATTTGGAGATAGAAAGTTAAATTATTTAAAAATTAAAATATGAATTTAATGCAGTTCGATTTTAGTCCTGATAGTTTTTTTCCCCCATTGGTCAATTTTTATAAGGTTTACCTGAAAAAATAAATGCTTAAAAAAAAACAAGAAAAAATATAAGAACAACAATAAGAATAGTGAAAGAGAATTGCCTTACTAGATAGCACAAGATCCTTTACAACCAATGTATGAGGTCTGTCTGGAAAAAGTCTAGCCATTGTTAATGTCATTACATGTTCTAATGTTCTCATTAGAACAGTTTGCGCGATATCAGCGTAACCTGGCAGCCAAGGAGAGTAGACTGGAATCTGTGTGCATGAAGAATGATGACTTCACCATACTAGTCAGTGGGGACAGTAGGTGCTATTGAATGAGCATGGGTATTGTGGGGCCATCACATTCAGAATGAGTAACTAGAGTAACAAATACACATCAGATTTTGAATTAAGCTTGAACATTCCTCCATGGAATGTGGCCTTCTGAATCAAACTATTCAGATGTTTCAGAAGGCCACAGCTATGGGCAACTGGTGATTGGCAGCTTCTCACAACAACACTCCTACTCATGCATCATGTCTCCTGCGGAGTTTTTGGGCAAAACATCAAATCACCCAGGTGACTCAGCCCCCCTATAGCCCAGAGTTGGCACCCTGAAATTTTGGCTTTTCCCAAAACTAAAATCACCTTTAAAATTAAAGAGATTTCAAACCATCGATGAGATTTTGGAAAATACAATGAGGCAGCCGATGGTGATTGGGGGAACTGTGTGAGTCCCAAGCTGCTTACTTTGAAGGGGACTGAGGTGTCATTGTTCCATGTACAATGTTTCTTGTATCTTGTATCTTCTTCAATAAATGTCTCTTTTTCATATTACATGGCTGGATACCTTTTGGACAGACCTTGTGTACTTAAATAAGGGTGGTATTATATAGAGTAGACAAAGAACAGCATATTTAGTCCCAAAATACATGAAAATTTTTATGCATGGCAAGCTTATAATTTAAATAGACATATAGTAAAAGATGTTTTTTTAATTTTTAATTAATTTTTAGAGAGAGAGAGAAACATCGATCTGTTGTTCCACTGATTTATGCATTCGTTGATTAATTCTTGTATGTGCCCAGACTAGAGATCGAAACTTTCCACTTCAGCATATCAGGATGATGCTCTAACCACCTGAGCTTACTTGGCCACACCTAATAAAAGATATTGGTACAACTGCTTTCTATCAAGAAGAAGTTAAGTTTGTCCTCTGTCTCATACAATATAAAGAAATAAATTTCAGGTGGATTAAAAATTTATAAAATCAACCAAAATTTTAGAAAACAGCCCTGGCTGGTGTGGCTCATTGTGTTGAGCATTGACCTATGAACCAAACGTTTGCCGGGTTCAATTCCCCATCCAGGCACATGCGTAAGTGGCAAGCCAAGACCCCAGTGGGGTGTGAGGGAGGCATCCAACCAATCAGTGTTTCTCTCACACATCAATGTTTCTCTCCCTCTCTTTGTCCCTCTCTTCCTCCCTAAAAAAATAAATAGTTTTTAAAAATAAAATTAAATAAATAAATAAAAACATGTACAAGATGGGGGCAGGACTCCATCTTAAATAAGACCAGTGACCCGGAAACTATAAAAGGTATATATTTTGCTAATAATAATTATTTTAACTGTAGAATTAAATACTTTAAACAAAACAGTCCTTAAATTGACAATAAAAAAATAAACAAAAATTGAAAGAATATTTGTAGAATAAGTTGACTGAAAGAAATTTAAAAGGATACGTTCTTTGTTTTTATGATTTACATCGGAGAATGGGAAAGTTCAGTCATAGTGGGGAGAGTTAAAGGGAAGGAAAAGGATAATTTTAAAAATAAAATTTTAAAAGCACAAAATGTGGAATTTATGCATGTGTAATATAAATGTACTTAAATGAATAAATTACATTTCAGAAAATTGGGAAGTCATTGAAAATAACTGTCAATGATTAGCTTATAAAAATGGGAGGGAGGCACTTCACAATGGTGAGGTTGTGGCCCCAGCAGCAGTGTAGGACACACTGAAGAGGAGTTTCGCTAGATTAAAACCGTTCCTGTAAATGTCCTCATTGAAGGTGGTTATCAGTTCCTTAGGTTTGTGGAGCAGCATACTAATAACAGAAATAGTAAGCTGTTTGTGGTTCTCAAAAAAACTGACTCCAACAGTGTATAAGAGATATTTTTTCCACTAGGAGCTGGAAGTTACTTGTTAGATCAGATCCACTGATCAAGCTGAATGAGAGTAGCCTCATTGTCTCTATAGTCTACTCATTTGAAATACTGTAGTTATGCCTTATGTTGAACCAATTGTTTGAAGCAGGTTTATTTTTAGTTTTAAGTAGAAACTTTAAGTGGATGTATATTAATATATATATATATATATATATCAGTATTTAAATGCTATTTTAAACACTTTTTTCCAAAAACAATTGAAGGTATTGATAACAGAACATGGTGACGTGGGAAATGGAAAGTTTTTGGATCCAAAAAACAGAATCTGTTTCAAATTTGATCACTTAAGAAAGGAAGCAACAGATCCAAGACCATATGAAGCAGAGAATGCAGTTGAATCATGGAGAACTTCAGTAGAAACTGTCCTACGAGCTTACGTAAAAGAACATTATCCAAATGGGGTCTGCACTGTAAGTCATATATATGTACCTTTTTCTTCTACCTTATGTAAATACTACAGTGTTTTTATTATTTGAAATTAACAGTAACTTGCAGAACTGACATTTTATAATTGCCATTTTTTTCGTCTCACAGTAAATATTTTTAAGAATGTTTACTATTTTTTCAAGAAATTCTAAGTAGTAAATATATTATGATAGCCCCAAATGGAAAATTTTTGTGCCTTGATTTAAATTCAAGTAGGAATTCTCATATTGGGGAGCATGATTATTGCGTGATTCTTTAATCTCATGTTTATGACTAAATTTAGATCAAACTTTTTATTAAATTACAAAACCTTAGAACAAATAAAACTATTTGAAATCATGTCCTCATGTGTTTTATAATAAAATTTCTTATTGCTTTCATGTTCTTTCATAGGTTTAAGCTATTTTTTTTTTTAGGATGAAATACGTCAGAAACTATGAGGGCTTTCTTTTTTCTTTCATAAGATTGTTTGCACTCAGATAGGCTTTTTAGTCCTCCACAGTATGTCTTTGCTTCTATCATCTCCAAAGCCGGAGTAATCCTTTGAAATGCCAATCAGATCCTGAAAATCTGCTTAAAATCTTCACCAGTACACCGTTGCACTTAGTATAGAAACTAGGCTTCTGAACATGGCCTTCAAGGCCCTATGGAACTGGCTTCTGCCTACTTCTCCAACCTAAGGTGACCATTTATACCTGCTGCCCTAACATAATTGTTAATATTACCAACAGAACTTTATTTTACTCAGAAGTTTCCTGGTTAAAACAAAAATTCACATGGTACTCTTTAAGTATCTACTTTTCAATAATTATTTGAGAAATAGAGTGGCATAACCTAAAATACCTTGTAAGTTCTTTGAATTATAACTTTGTTGATTAAGATTATTTTGAAAGAATAACTCAAAAAGTATGGTGATTAGGTTGAGTTGGAGTGTCCTTATCTGTTGCTGGGGGATTGAAAGGCACAATTTAATCATTACTTTTAAAGCAGTAGGGAAGAGATAAAATAACATCATCATAGCATCACAGACATTTTCTTAACAACTTTTCTTAATTATAAGTAAATTAACTTTATCCATAAGCTTTTTTAAGTGACCAGAGAAATTGTAATTCCTAAGATTGTGAAATAAAGATAATCACAATCTAGGTCCAGTTTTTATTTGCATGGAAACAGCCAGATTGGTGTCTATATATTTACTTCTCATGATACTTGCGTTTGGAATGAGAAATGTGGTATGTCTAGAATGTTTGTGACTACTTTAGAGTACAGTCATTTTACTTAGTAAATTGTATTTTATTGAGTTCTTTTATGATCAACTAAGAATCTGTGATTAAGTGTACAAATTTGAGTATTATATGTTCCTGCTAAAGTGCTTACAATTTTCAGTATTTTGTGGATGTTTAAAGTTGGACTTTCTGTGGCCCTAAATTCATTCTGTCTGTTTTCTTTGCTGTCAAGGTATATGGTAAAAAAATAGATGGACAGCAAACCATTATTGCATGCATAGAAAGCCATCAGTTCCAAGCAAAAAATTTTTGGTAAGTTAAAATTTTTGTGTATTGGGGACTTTTGACATGGTTTATATTTTTGTAAAAGATTCTTGCCCTATTCCTTGTTTGTGTATGATTGACTAAGAGCAATCTAAACATAATATAAAACTTCAGCCTTTTTATGACCCAGAGATTTCACTTCTACTATCTGAAGAAATCTAAAACACCAATTTGAAAAAATATATATATGCACCTCTGTGTTCATTATAGAGTTATTTACAATAGCCAAGATACAGAAGTCCCCCAAGTGCTCATCAGTAGATGAGTGGATAAGAAAAGCTATGGTACATATATACAGTGGAACATTACTCAGCCATAAAAAAGAATGAGATCTTACCATTTGTGACAGCATGTGTGGACCAGGATGGTATTATGCTCAGTGCAATTAGTCAGGGAAAGACAAATATGAGGAGGTTCCCCCCCCCCAAAAAAAAAAATGGGAACGATCTTTCTGGAGGGCAGGCCTCTTGTACAGGGACCCATCTGTATCAGTGTACCAGCTGGGGTTGTAAGAGGCTATATTCGGCTTCAGTGAGGTTTTTTTTGAAGACTTTTTCAACTCATTTGCCCATTTCACAATGGGTAACTTATGAGTGCACCTGCCCTTGCCGTGCTGTGTGTTCATCAGTTTTTGACCAAAAACTGCATGATAACCCCCTTGTCTCATTCTCCCTATTCAATCAATCTTGCTCTGAGCAACTGTGTTTTGTCTCCCCTGATGGAGAAAAAGTCCTCAAAGGGAACCGTTTTGTTAATGTGAAACAAATAACAGCAGAGGCGGTAAAAGGCATCAAAATTGATGAGTTCAAAACCTGTTCTAAGAAGTAGAAAAAAAGTCTCGATGGGTGTATTGCATCAAATGGAGAGTACTTTGAAGGTGGCTGAAGTTTAAACAAGGATAAATACATATTTTATAAATAAACTCCGGGGTTTGTTTGGGTCCACCCTCGTACCATATGATATCACTTATTTCTGAAATCTAAAAAAAGAAAACATGGAACAAACAAAATTGAAACAGACTCATAGACACGGAAAGCTAATTGGTTGTTGCCAGAATGGAAGGGTATTGGGGGACTGGATGAAAGAGGTAAAGGGAGTAAGAAGTACAAATTTGTAGTTACAAAGTAGTCATGGGGATGCTTTACAAAGTAAAGCATAGGGAATACAGTCAATAATATTTCAATAACTATATATGGTACCAATTGGCATAATGGAAATATCAAGGGGAACACACTGTATATAAAGTACATGATTGTCCAACCACTAAGCTGTACACTTGAAACCAATACAAAATAAAATGCAGGTAGGGGGATCTTCAGCCTTTTGATAAAACAGTGTCTGCTTTATAATCGGCCTATTATTTAAAGGTAGCAGTAAATCCATTGACACTCAATGAAAAGAGCATGGGAAGAGTGTTGGGTGTTTTTAGAGACTAGCAAGCAGCATCCTAAGGGAACATGTATGCCTGCAAGCAGACCAGTGGGAGGTCCATATGCTCCATCCTGAGAAGGGGTTGTTTTTGAATGAGACTTCCATGAGGGAGGAAAACAGAGGTAATTATAGAGTAAAGATTTATTAATTTTTTTGTGAATTTGGGGGGCTTTGAATTAGATAATTTTCATGTGGATTGCCTTGTGCCTGGTTGGCCAATGTGAGGGAGTAATGACATATTTTATTATGCAATGGGGCATATTATAATCATGTCTTACAAGTTGTGTGCAAATCAGTCAATTATTCCTTATAAAAGTCTAGTCCCCCAAAGCACTGACTTGCCCGGTTAATCTTTGAATATCTCAGAAGTTATTAGGCCTTTTTATTTTTAGACAAGACTATTTCTGAGGTATCTTCTCTTACAAAATTCTGAGGCTCTCCCAGACTTTGTAAGTTCAGAATTAAATGAAATCCTTACCTTTATATACCCCTTTTTAGTTAATACATGCTATGGTTATCAGAATAAGTATGGTCATAATATTTAGTTTTTAAGTGTATTAGTCTTTGACTTGTTAGCCAGGTTGGTTGGTAGTGCTCCTGAGGTATCAGTAACCCCTGTGGACCACTTTGGTCTGTGGCCCAAGCTTGCTCCATTACTTAACCATCTCAGAAATAAATGCAAGGTTACAAGGTTAAACAGGAAAATTTGGAAGAATGCAGATGCATTATCACTGAGGGAAAATCAATTTCATATGTAAACATAGGTGTTAATGACAAGCTACAGTGACTTAAAGATTCTGGTGAACAAAGTTACTTTTCTTGACTTAATGTAAAGGTGATTTCTCCATTTTAAGCTTAAAAACTTGTACCATTAATCTACCAGTATACTAAAGAAATAAATTTCTACAAAATCATTATTAATTTATACTCTTTGTGCCAGGATATATATAATAAAATCAATTTTATTGAAATGAAACTACTTAAGAAAGAATTCTTGTGACTAAGTTTTACCTTAAAGTTTACTGGAGATATTATAGTAAATTGACTACAGTATTTTGCCATTTGTAATGCACTCCCTTGTATACTGCACACCCATGTTTATGGCCCAATTTCAGGAAAAAAATCTTTCATTTTAATTTTTTAATTCAACTTTTTATTTATTTGTATTTAGAAACAAAACCGATTACTGTATTCTAGGGTATTATTTTGCATATGGATATCATTATTGCTTCCTAGAGTTATGCTTTTAGTGCATAAGCATAAATAAAAATTAAAAACATTTATGTAAATACAGAATTAGTTCTACCCATGTATAATGAGCATCCTTATTTTAAAATTTGAGCAAAAATTACACATTATGCACAGCAAAATACAGTAATTAATTATAAAAATATAATTCATTTGAGCTTTAGCACAGGTAAAATGAAGATAATGTCTGTTCCTGAGTTTTCTGTTCTCATTATTTCACTTTGCGTATCTAAATTTTTTTTCCTAAACTACCACTATGAATATTATATCATTGAAGTTAAAAATGATTTCCACTTTTTGGAAAAGAGAAAATTATGATATTCCAAAATGCTAAGCATACATATCACGGTGATCTCAGTAAAACAATAAAATCTAAATATTTTGGTACATAGAAATGCCCTTTAATTCACCAAAAGTAGAGAGAACAAAAGTCAGAAAAAAACTAGTCATGAATGTTCTGTAAATTTCACTAGGGACAGTCTCGTCTTGTTCTCTGCTGTTTCCCTAATGTCTAGTAGTATTGGAGACTTGATAAAGGTTTTTTGAATGAAGACATTTGTAATTACAGCATTAATTGAAGGGAAGGGAAGAATATAATGAAAGGCTTGGACATCTTGACTGCTTACACTATTGATGAAAAGCTACTATCTGCTCAGCATCATTTACCATTGCTATATAATAATGTCTTTGGAATGTCCTTTGAAATAGTTCTCAGTATTGGCCAGTGTGGCTCAGTTGGTTGGAGCACTGTCCCATAAACCAAAAGGTTGTGGGTTCCATTCCAGTCAGGGCACATGCTTAGGCTGTAGTTCAGTCCCTGGTAGGGGCACATGTGAGAGGCAACCCATTGATGTTTCTCTCCCTCTCCTCGTCCTTCCCCCTCTCTCTAAACTCAATGAGCACGTCCTCAGGCAAGGATAATAAATGAATAAATAAATAAATTTTTAAAAAATGGAGTAGTTCTCAAATTTGTCCCATTGCTTGATTTGGAATTTATTCCTTTTCACAATCAGTGATATATGCATATTGTAATAATAAATCAGAAATGTATATGCCTAGAACTCACTAGTGCTTGATACTAATACCTAAATAAAAGGAATAACTTCTTTTGGAATCATGAAATAAAATGAAGTGACCTAGATTCCAACTGAGCTTCTGTGGATAATTTTGGATGAGTCACTAAAAGTCAAGATATGTTACATAAATCTCTTTTATTTTGTACAACATATACATTGTTCTAATAATAGCACTTTTCAAATGTTAAGTGTTAATTTTGGGTATGAGAGTATCATCATTCTACAGGTTTTCACAATTGGTTTGACTGCAAGAATGTTGAAAAGAACCCATAAATAATTTTATACCAAAGCCAGTGTAGTGCTCTATTAGCCCTGAGGTTATTTTAGGAATGTATACTGTTCAAAAAAAAGTTAAGAGTTACAGATTTGCATATCAGAATATCTTTAGCATGCAGAGGGCAAGTAAAGGTCCAAAGTAAGGGAGTTGCTACGAAAAAGCCATTAAGGAAAAAAGGATAAATTCAATTCATTTTGTGGGAGACAAAATGACTAACATACCTGTTGCTTGTTTGTAACACCACAATTTCCTCCCATAATGAATATCTATTAATTTGTATACTGAAAATCATTTCAAGAAGTAGGAGGAGGATGTGCCTTTTATGTGAAAATTTTAAACCTAACATTGGAAAAGGTGGGGGAGAGGGAATCTGATACTTATAATTCTTTAGAGCTCTTCTCTTTCCAAACTTTGACACCTCCTTATGAATGTCCATCTATCCATCTTTTTAAATTATTCAGTACTTGTATTAGTCAGTGGATGTTAAACTGTGTTGACTGTATTTACAAAAGCCCCTGATAATCTGAACATTTATTCATTTTATTCTTAATTAGAACATGAGTCAATTGAAAAAGTAGCTTAGAATTTTTCTCCAAAAGTATCATGTTTTAGTATAATGAATGTCCACCATCCATCCCTGACATTCTCTCATACTGTAACATTAAATTTAAATCTGGAACTTAACATTTATTCAAATTATTTTCCCTACCTATTTACAGCTGCTGTTTTTATTTTTAAGGAATGGGCGTTGGAGGTCAGAGTGGAAGTTTACAATCACTCCTTCAACTGCTCAGGTGGTTGGCATTTTGAAAATTCAGGTATGAAATAAAAAGAATTTGTTTATTGATCTTTTAATGATTCTGAATAGAAAAACAACTGATTCATAAGTTTACATTTTCATGATACATAATAACCATTTCTTTTTTCAGATCTTCATGTTGAGGTAATGGGAAAAACAAATAGTGCTGATTTCATCTTTTTTAATAACCTTGTAGTTCATTCTCTATATTCATCAGAAATCTGCAAGGACAGCCAAGAGAGTCTAAAAACAACTAAAATTAGGTGCTATTATTTGGTCTGCTCTTTATATAATTTTATATAAGCATCTTCTGTTATCTTGAGTAGGGTGAAGTATGATATTAATATATGCATGTTTAGATCTATAAGTATATGTATCACATGTGTATTAATATATGTACACAATACATATATAAGTCTTTTCAATACTTATATTTGGCTTCTTATATGAAACCCATGAGAACTGAATTCTTTGACTTTCAATGTAAGCTCAAATGTTTATAAAGAATATTTGATAACAGACAAAATATTTCAATATAGACACTACTAAATAAATTAAAGGAAAATACTAACCTTTTTCTATCTTGATTCACGCATTTATTCAACACATTTGTTGATCACCTGTCATGAAAGGTACTGTGCCAAGAGCAATAAGGAATAAAGATAAATTAGTTGCTGCTGCTTTATCATCTAGCTCCAATATACATTTCTAATTCCTAGTCTTACATCCTAATACTTCTATGTCTTGGTGACCATCCCTTAGGGCACAGGTGGCAAACATAAGGCCCGCAGACCTAATCCGGCCCTCCACCTTGTTTTATCTGGCCTGGCACCTTGTTTCTACCTGGCGGCAGCACCGAGCTCCTTGCCCCTAGTTGAGGAGTAGTTTATGACATTTATAGTCATAAAATTACATTCTGCCCTTTGGCCTTTGAAGGCAACTACAAGGCTGACGTGGCCCCAGTGAAAATGAGTTTAACACCCCTACCTTAGGGGCTAGAGAAATGAAATGAAGAGCATGGATTTTGAAATCAGACTGCCTGAGTTTGAATCCCAGCTCTGCCTATTATTAGTTGTACGATATTAGAAAGTCATTTAAGCTTTATGTTTATTTCCTCATTAGCTTAAAAAAAATCTCATGTGACTATTTAAAGATTAGTTTATATGGATAAAATGGTTACAATAGAGGCAGACCTAAAGTGCTTAATGAGTGGTAGTCATTTTTGTTGACATTCTTCCCTTCAGTTAGGCCTTAGCAGCTTTTGGCCGAATAATAAATGCTGCGCCTGTTGGACCAAAGCTTGTTGAGAGCCAGGATTGTCTGGTTCACAGTTCTGTCTTCAGCACTTAGCATCATGCCTGGCATGTAATTGTTACTTTATTTTAATTTAAATCTGGATGTTACCTGTTTGCTACCATTTCAGCAGTACAGTCTCATCTACTACATAGTCCAGGCGTATTTAAGTGGCATTCAGACCCAAAGATAACTTGTTCCCTAACTATACATATATATATATATATTTCTCCAGCCCCTCTTCTCCCTCCCTGACCTCACACATTCCATCCACTAGTATCTCCAAGCCTTCCTAAAGTACACAGTTACTCTTAAGTTCAGTTTCCTCATCTTCCTTGATTAGTCAGTCATTTTTCTAAATCTGAGTGCAGTGTTGCCTCTTCTCTGAAGTCCTTTTTTAATGTTTAGATAGAGTCTGGAGTATTACTAATGTACTATGTACATTTTTTTATGTTGTATTGAAATATGAGTTTAGGAACTATCCTTTTGAAAGCTGTGTATCCTGCCCTGGCTGGTCATGGCTCAGTGGACTGAGCACCAGCCTGAGAACCAAAGGGTCACTGGTTCGATTCCGAGTCAGGGCACATACCTGGGTATGTGGGCCAGGTCCCCAGTAGGGGCCATGCAAGAGGCAACCACACATTGATATTTCTCTCCCTCTCTTTCTCCTTTCCTTCCCCTTTCTCTAAAAATAAATAAATAAAATCTTTTTAAAAATTATAGCCACTCCAAATAAATAAATAAATGCTATACGTCCCTTGAACTTCTTAATAGGCATATGTGGTAATCACTCAATTAATGTTTAGTGAATAAATTCATGTCTGAATTTGAGAAGTTGCGTGGTTGGTAGAAGTACACAAAAGAGGAGCAGTGTTTAGGAGGGAGTATTATCAGCTCAATTTTGGAAATCTTGAGTTTAGGTAGCAGCAGAATATCTGAGATAAAAATGTCCAGCAGTTAGGTCAGCAGAGGGCTTGCCTGAGTAATTGCCGGAACTGCTAACTAGCCTTCTCACTAGATTGAGGGCAGGAAGTCTTGCTGAGGTTTGAAAAGTCAGGAGCTTATCAAAGAAGTCTAGGTTAGAGCTGAAGTTGATAATCATCTACAATTGATGTTACTGTTGAAGCCATGTGGATCTTGATGGTTTTGGCATATAATAAGGTTTCTGTAATTTCTTTTTTAATAGGTCCATTATTATGAAGATGGTAATGTTCAACTAGTGAGTCATAAAGATATAGAAGATTCCCTAACAGTGTCTGTAAGTAATTAATCATAAAATAAAATTTAAACAACCCAATACTTCTATAAAACCAGAACAGTTTTGAAAGTAATATTTTAAGTAATATTTCTGCTTTAGATTAAGTGTTTTCAAGTAGATTAAAGATGGGTAAGTAATGAAAGTTAATACCTAACTTTTTTAACAGCATTATTGAGATATAACTTACATACCATTCAATTCACCCAGGTAAAGTGAAAAATGCAGGGTTTTTTAGTATATTAAGAGGATTGCACAGTAATCAGCATAGTCTAATTTAGAGCATTTTTGTCCTCTAGAAGTCCAGTACCCATTATCAGTTGCTTCCATTTCCCACTTCCCAAACCACTCTTAGACCTGGGCAACCACAAATTGATTTTCTGACCGCGGATTTGCCTATTCTTGGCCTTTTATATGGAACCCTACAATACATGGTCTTTTGTGACTGGCTAGTTTCACTTAATGTTTTCAGGGTTTGTCCTTGTTGGAGCATGTATCAGTATTCCATGCATTTTTATTGCCAAATAATATTCCATACACCACATTTTATTTAGCCATTTATTAGTTGCTGAACATTTGTGTTATTTTCTATTTTTTGCTGCTGTGAACCTTCTTGTACGACTTTTTGTGCAGGCATTTGTTGTTAATTTCCCTCTCATATATATATGTGGCAGTGGAATTGCAGGGTCATATGGTAGTTCTACATCTAACCTTTTGAAAAAATGCCAGACAGTGTTTCCAAAGTGGCTGCACCATTTTACATTGCCACCAGTTGTAAATGAGGGTTCCAATTTTCCACATCCTCACCAAAATTTATGTCTGTCTTTTTGGTTATAGTCACCCTAGTTGTATGAAATGGTATCTCATTGTGGTTTTTATTTACATATTCCTGACAGATAATGGTAATGAGCATCTTATGTATTTATGGGTCACTTACATATTGAAAATTCCTATTCAGATCCTTTGCATATTTTGTGATTGGTAATTTGTGTTTTTATTGTTGTGGTTGTTGCTTATATATTTTGGATACAAAACTGTATCAGAAAAATGATTTGCAAATACTTTCTCCCACTCCTATGTCTTTTCACTTTCTTGCTAGTATCATTTGCATAACAAAAACTTCAGTTTTGATGTAGTCGTTTGTTTGTTTTTTTCTTTTGTTATTTACATTTGTTGATATATTAATAGAAGCCTTTGCCTAACCCATGGTCATGAAGGTTTACCTTGAGTGTTTTCTAAGAATTTTATAGCTTTAGCTCTTAAGTTTACATCTCTGATCCTCTACTTAACCCTTACATTTGTATTGTTTGCTTTTTTTACCCTCTATTGAGATTGTGATTTAATGAAGTTTTTCTAAAGTTCAGCTTTCAAATTCAAGAAACTTTTAACTTAGTTTTATTTCCCTGCAGTTTGTCACACATTTTTTCCATTGCATGTGTAGCTATTTCATGGTAGAATTGCTTTGCCCTCAAGAATGTTAATAAAATGTTAACATGACGTTTTCCCATAAACATTTGTGTTGTGTACCTGAAAGTACCATTCAGTAAAATTTAAACATCAACTGCTGATACACAAAATTAGCTGTTTTACAAATACTAAGGAAAATTTCATTTTCAATGTAAGAAAGCATTTAATATTAAACATATCTGAATGTGTTAAGCCAAATGCTACATGAGAAAAGAAGAAAGCTGGTTTGGGGTTTTTTTTTTTTTTTTTTTTTTTTTAAGTTTTCATTAGTACTTAGGTGATTTCAGCTTTTTTTGCTAAGTGGTACTCCTTTTGCAAAATTTGCCAGTAAAAGCAACTTACAAATGTCTGTTTTTCCATGAGACATTGTATTCAGTATAGTTCTATATCATGAGTATATATGCAATATTATTTGCTTAACAGCATACTTGGTTATTATCCTCTTTGGGGAACTTGATGTTGGGTAGAGATTCTTCCTAAGATACATTTGTCTACATTTGTAGACTAGAGTTATGTGAGGTAGTTATTATAGTGAACTAATATGTGTCAAATTTGTGCTGAGTTTTTTAGATATGTGTTTCTCACTTTATCAGTTCTTTTATTGTTTTTAGAGAAAAATGCACCCATTATAGACATATAAATATATATGTGTAAATATATTGGTTTGGCCAAGATGTCCATTTAGGTTTTTTCATAAAATAAAAGATGCATTTTTCATTTTTCACCAATAACTTTATTGATTTGGATATTTCGAGTGTGTTGGCTATGTCCCACATGATGTAATATTGATTGTTCTCAGTTAATGTCTCAATTTGATCACTATCGACTTCAACTGGTCTTCCTGACCGTGGAGTATCGTCCAGTGAGAAATCTCCAGCATGAAGCTTCACAGACCACTTTTACATTCACTCAGTGACAGCACTTTCTCCATACATACACTGCACAAATCTTTTTTTTATATTTCAGTTGTGTTTTTACCTTTCCTGAAATAATAAAGCATGATATGCCAAAAACGTTGTATATTTCCATCTTCAATGTTAAAATGGCAGCCCAGAAATTCACCAATTTTGATACTTTTAAAAAAAATACACGCTGATATGACAGCAGTCATAATACAATCTAACAAAACTTTTGAATAAAGTAAAAGATATCTAAGTGTACTAGAGCCATCTTACGGGAAAAAAAAAGTGAACTTTTTGGTCAACCCAATATATAGTTGACTCTTAGACAGTGTGGAGATTAAGGGTGCTGAACTTCATCACAGTTGAAGTTTGCGTGTAACTTTTTACTCCCCCAAAACTTAACTACTAATAGCTTTCTCTGGATCAGAGAAGCCTTACCAATAACATAAATAATTAACACATATTTTGTATGTTATATTTATTGCATACTGTATTTTACAGTAAACTAGAGAAATGTTAAAATCGTAAAGAAGAGAAAATACATTCACAGTATTGTGTGTATTTATTGAAAAAAATCCAAATGTAAGTAGATCCACACAATTTCAAACCCATGTTCAAGGGTCAACTATAAATAATAATACATAAAATAGTATTTGAGAATTTTATATTAACACTGTCTTATAGTACAAAAGTCTAGATTTCCATTAAATTTACTGTTAGCAAAAGAAAACCCATATATTAGAAGATTTTTTTTTAATTTTCAGAAAATATTTATTTAAACACTGCAGTAAATTCACCTTAAACTTTAAAATGTGCTTTTCTTAATTGGTAATATTTTATAATATATTATTATGGCAGTAAATATTGTTAAATTTATTTGTAGTCATTAATTACAAATCTATGACTAAATTCTTACCTATAAAGATTGCCTATTAGAATATATGTCGAGTAGTATCATTGCTTTTTTCAGCACTGTGTATTATTAAAATTTTCCTTTCACTAACCAGTGAAACACTGAGACCAGCCTCATTCTATAGACCTAAAATATTTTTTACTAGATCCCTTAGGACTTAGAATATTTATCTTATAATATTTTCCCTTTACTTATTATAATTTACATCTGTTACATATTAAATTACGCAAATTATTAACCATATATATTGGCATACCTATTTAAAATAATAGTGCTATGGTTTTAAATTAATATTTTATTTATTTTTTATTCAGAATGAGGTGCAAACAGCAAAAGAATTTATAAAGATTGTAGAAACTGCAGAAAATGAATATCAGGTATGATTTTTACATTTCTTTTATATGTATTTGCTTATAAATAATGACACCTTAATTTTCATTCTAGTCATAAACCTGAATTTTTTTTCATTGTTTCACTATAATGAGATGTAGTCCTTCTGTGTGTATGTGTTTGTACTTGTTTATTTTTAGATCAAGGGCAAACTTGTGAAAGTATAGGCAAAACTCAGAGTGTTGGTCAAAATATGCCAAGGTTTTAAATGGTTATTTTGTTTCTGATCAGAAATTTTAATGCAGGTGTTTCCCAAAGCATTTGGATTATATGTAGTCTGTTTAGATGATATTTTATTTTGTACTCTGCTTTTCACATTATCTATCAGCTTCTAAACCAGACTTCTGAACATAAGCTTTTAATTTGGGGATTGAACAAGTTTTCACTCCTTACAAACAGTAATTTATGAAATTGTTCTGAGTGAATAATAATAGATCCAAAATGAGGGTACATACACGTTAACTCTTATTTACAATTTCATTTTCTTGAATTTAATTATTCAAAATGATTATATGTTTTTTCTTTTAGCTGCTTTTAAATAACTTTTAAAACCATATTTAGGATTTTATTCGACTTTTAAAAGCAATGAAACAGGCTGCTTAAATATACAGTTTTCCTAAATCATCTACGTGTTTTAGAAATTGTTGTTCTTTTATTTCTTTAAACTTTTAACTACTGTTTTTCATAGACTGCCATCAGTGAAAATTATCAGACGATGTCGGACACTACTTTCAAAGCCTTACGTCGACAGTTGCCAGTTACACGCACTAAGATTGATTGGAACAAGATTCTTAGCTACAAGATTGGCAAGGAGATGCAGAACGCATAAGATGAACGTTGCATGATTGGATCGTTTTAGTGTCGTTGCATTTTTAAAAAAAATCATTGCAAATGTATTCAGACTGTCCAGCTACCCAGTCAGATGGGCTGTTGCCATTTAAAAAATCACTGTAATTAGTTTGGTTAGAACACAAAGCTTGGCTAATCAACCATTATTTTTCATTTCTTTTGTTCAAAGAGGATTGAAAATCATTTTAGTTTAAATGTCTCTCACTTTCTTTTATGCCTTAACAATGAAGAGATGATTCCTCTAGTTTAACGTTAAAAGTTTTTGAAGTGTTTCAAAAATACTTTCCTTACCATAACCCTAAAAATTGTTGTCTTTTGGTTTATGAAGTGTGTAATTTTTTACATTTGTCCAGTTCTTTTTAATGGGGTCAATAATGGACATTCTCATTTAAGGTAGTTGATAGATTTAGCCATATATGCTGCTAAAGAAATTGTCCGCCTTTTTCTGAACCCTCGAGGGAAAGCATTTTCTATATCAATTGTGTTTAAAGCTTTCAAGAAGGTTATTTAGCTAGCTTAAGTGTTTAACTAAACTTTTTTAAACAAGGCCAAGGTCTAATGCAGTTTTGAGATTCTGGAATTAAATGAAAAAACATTTGAGAAATGCTTTTAATGCTTTTTTCTTGTGACAGTTACGCAAATTAGCTTGAATTCCATATGTCCCTGAGTTATTTTTATCATAAAGCCACAAATGTATTATAACAAGGCAAATTGTAATATATATATAATCCTGAACTCATGACTATGTCTCAGTTGATTTTTTTTTTCTTGGATTGAAAAGTACTGAAATTCAGTGTGACATTAAAATGAAAATTTTCATATTTACTTGAGTAGAAAACCACTTACCAGTGAGTCATATATTATTTTAAAATACTTTCTTTAAATATTGTGATTCTTAACTGGTTATAAGTTAGAAAAGCTGGGAGTACATAAATGTGCAGTTAAAGTCTCAATTTTTTCCTTCTTTCTGGGCATCATACGCATGTTTGTAATATTTTAAAAAATACATTTACTGATGCTACAGGAATTTCAAGCCTGTTTTGAATGTTAGTATTTACTGTAGGGAGTGGGGTGGGTTATAGTTTCATCAAATGAGTATTGCTCATTATACTCCAGTGGAATTCTTTCCTCACATACTCCTGCAGATATCTGGGCCTGAAAATGTTTTTTTAAAAGCACCACTTTTATTATGTACAATAAAATATTTCATTAGCTTGAATTGTACAGATTTTTAAAAATTTCTCAACGAAAGCATGTTATTTAATTTCTTTTTAAAAATCACTGTTGGGCTTTGAACTCATTGAAAATATAATATGAAATTATGAAAATTTTGATTAAATTGTTTTCTCTAGTTTTAAAATACAAGTTTTGCCATAGTAGTATTCCTAAAGAAAGTGAATTGGCAAATTTAAGACATTTTCAGTAGTCTGATGATGATTGTGAACTAAATACTGGATGAATCTTTCATTGGCTCAGTTGTATCAGTTGGGCTATCATGAGTTTATCCCCCAGAGGTCAATCGCTTTGGGGCTGTTTTATGATCTAAAATGCTTTCTTGCAAGTACACCCTCCTGTTTTTAAGGTGATGTGAATGTAAAAGGTAACATTTATCAAAATAGTTCAGAACATACTTTGAAATAATTGTGCAATAGAGTAGTCCTTTATGGTCTAAGATTATTAGCATTTTATTAGGTACAAGAATGGAAACCCAGCGTAACCCGAAGCCCAGGGATGTAGTTTTACCAGGACGCCGTTTTACCAGGACGCCATGTCGGTGTTGAATAGGCTGAAGTGGGGAAACAAGGGCAGTATCAGGGAGGACAGTTAGAAGGCTATTTCAGTAATCTAGTTGGGAAAATGTTGGCTTGGCCTGAGGTCTCATAGCTGTAGGCTGTGGAGAGGATGACTTCTGGATATGTGTTAAAGGTAAAATCAAGATTTGCCAGAACACTGGTTAGAGAACGTGAGATAAAGACAATGCCAAGGATTTGGGGGTTGAAAAATTAGGAAGATTGGGGTGGGAGGGACTGGTCAGGAGCTTGGTTTAAGATTGCAAGGGGAAATGCCATGTAGCGGTTGTATAGTGGAGGCTTTGGGTAGAGGAGTGCTCTGAGTTAGAATGAGGAACAGAGTTTGAAAGACAGGCAGAATGAGCGAGTCCTCAAGGTTAGTGATAAGGAGTTTGTTTTGAGACCAGTAAGTATGGCTATTTTTCTTCAGGCAAATAAAATTGTTTGGGTGCAGGCATAGAGTAGATCTGTTGAATTTAACCAAGGTAGTAGTTTTGTCAAGAGAGTATGACTGACCGCATGGGAAAGGGGGTAAGGTTATAATGACAGTCTGTGGAATTTAAGCCAGTTAAGCGGAGAAGTGAAGGCTTGACAGGAGGGGGAAAACAGTGAAAACTGTGGCACAATCCATGGATTGTCAGCGTAAGAAACGTCCAAACCTGTAAATTTTGTAAGATTTTATTTGAACCAAACTGATGACAGTCCTCCAGAGAATGATAGTTTACAGTTACTTTTATACATTTGAGATTAAGGAGGGAACTTTAAGGAAAATTACATGACAGCAGGGAAAAAAAGCAGGGCAGGATGATTGGATTACGGGCTAGTTAAGATCTCTTGAGGATGATGATTATTTCTGGTATTTCAAAGGTATATTAACCTAGATGGACAAGGAAAATGGACAGGGCTTGTTTAAGAACCTCTCACTAAAGAAGTTATAGGCCTGGATGTGACCACCACCATGACCTGCCCAGTTAGAAAGGAATGATCTAGAAATGTAGGAAGTGGTAACTAGAGTGTGCCTCAGAATGAGATTTTGAGGAGTTAAAGTTATTAGTAACAAGTATGACCAAGAGGGTGACTGGCTTAATTGAAGAGAGGAGAGGGGTTCAAGCAACTAGGGAGCTGGAGCCTTGGGTTGCTGAGGATATTGAAATCAAGGATTACGGTTAACGTTAAGTTTTTGTAGACTATGCCTGGATATATACGTTTATAATACGTATATGTATGAATTAGATAAATATGTGATATTTGTATGAATTAGATAAATATGTGATACAGATATTCATGAGGCTTTTTCTCACTCAGGATTTTGGAAACTAAAGTGAAAACAGGAGCATTCAGTGAAAGGTGTTCTAGTTCTGGCTCATTGCAAATGCTTCTTTTTTGATTTTAGAGAGAGAAAAACATTGATTTGTTCCACTTATGCATTCATTTACAAACATTCTTGAAGAATGAAGTTCTTAGGGAAGTAAATAAGGATAACTGTTTGGGTGGCCCTTTCTGTGGTTAAAATCATTTTTAAGTTGATAATCACACCAAGATCCTTTGAAAAGATCCTACATACTGATAATCAGTTTGTGCCTTTGCCAGCTAGTGGGTATAAAATACTAAGTCATATTTTGCCAGCAGTTAACATGGGTGTTTTGTGTAATGCATGCATGTTAAAAAACATCCTGAGAAGAACATGTATTTCTGTTCACTTCTCTATGGTAGATTATTTAAAAGCAGAGTGACAATGTACTTATATTCCTAAATTATAGTACTTTTGGCCTTGAAACAAATCTTTTAAAGGCAAAACTTTTTGTATGGGCATTTTCAAATTTGACATTGTATTATGCAAAAGCTATTGGAGAATATGCAAAATATTCACCAGTTAAATAACCAGTTAAATTTTTAAGGTCTAATTGGTATTAGAAACTAATTTCAGGTCATTTGAGATTAATCACACTGTTCAGAGGATTACTCAGACATTGTGGAGTCAGGAAAATATAAAATTGTTTCTTAAACGTGCCTACAAAGAACTCATGGGACTACACAGCAGTGTTTTCCAAACCTTTACACCTTACAACATGACATTTCACATTAGAAAATGATATTTGTAAGGCACTCAAGGAGGGTTGGATTGAGGCATGATAGTGAGAAGCTATGAAAATTACCTGGCAAGTGGAATAGAGAAACTGAGACAGACAGCTGAATGCAGTGGCCAAGCAATTTACAGCCAGGTGCAGATGGTCACCAGGGCAGAAGGCCTCACAAGTGCCTGGCAGGGGACAAAACTGGGAAAACAAGGACCTCATCCCCAATATAACCTCTTCTCCCCTGGCCTTTACTCCTTGGGAGATAACATCTAGGCCTCAGTTGTGTTTCAGCTTCAGGCCAGAAAACCACAAAACCAGCTGCAGTGACTAAAGACCTGCCCTGTCACACTGACCAATCAGTGGAGATGATGACCCTGAAAGGGCACATGTGGAGAACTGATGAACATTCTACTGAAATCCTCCCCTGTGACCTCCCAAGATTCCTGCCTGCAAGAGAGAGATAAAAGCCCCAAGACAAAGGACCCAGTGTGTATGGGCTTCCCCCACTGGGGAGCAGCCAGTGCCATTACCTTCCTTCTTACCTCCTAATTCTTTCTTCACAGGCATGCATCTCCTAAACTCTACAAGGCAGCGGGCAGCTGACAGTTTTTCCCAGGCTGATCCCTTGAACCTGGCTCCAAAGCTCCCTTCTCTGTGACTTCCCAGTGAGCTAAAGCAGCCCGACCTAGGCCCTCCTGTTGCTGCTTCTACGCTAAGCCCTTCCTTGTTTCACTGTCCCCAGCTTTAATAAATGTATCCTCTTAGGCACCTGAGCTTGTGAAATCTTCCCTACACAAAGCCAAGAACCCACACACTACAGATGGCCCTCGGCAGCCCTGCTCAGGTCCTGGAACCTGTCCCGTAACAAGATGCGGCTGCTTTCTGGATGCCCAACTGCTTGAGGGGGATCAGTATCTAGGTACACCTTGAGCCTGTTTAGGAAGGTGTGCCATGGAGAACACACATAAAAGACTTACGATTGTTTACAAGTTAATGGAAAGCCTAACTTACTTAAGGTAGCTTTTAAAGTGATGTCAGGCTGAGTAAGTTTTCCTATAAAGGGTGAGTTAAACTCTAATGTAACACTAATATTTTTGTAAGTATGCATGCATGCAACTGGTAGAAAATTCTGTTGTGTGTCAATGAAGCATCAAAGGTTTCTAGTATAGCTCTTTCAGATGTATCATGGTTCAATAGTAGTAATTCAGTTGAAAACTAAATCTGACTTAAAAGTACATGTCAGTACAAAATGAAATCAAATATAACACTAAATCATTTTTATCACTAGTTTTGGTATAACCTAAGAAATGTGTATGTGTTAGTTTTAAATATACAGTGTTAAAAAGTATCAATTTTCATTGCAGTGTGACTATCACTGACTAAAAAGCATACATATCACAAGTTACATCAGTCACTCATTCTAATAAGTCAGCACTCATTAGCTTGTAGGACTCCATGAAGTTAAAGCTCATTGAATTAATGGAAGACTTAAGGAAGGAAACTTGGTATGCCTGAGATGGCTTCTTGGGGAAATTTGTAAAATGCCCAACTCTTAAATAAATATCCAAGGAGTTCTCTTACTAAAAGGATACCAACCCAACCCCCAGAAAGTCTTATTTACTAAACAGCAAAAATCACTGCTTCCTCTTTGCTTCAAGTTTTGTCCTGCTGACCTACTGACTTGGTAGAACCTAAGCACTGAGGCAGTTCTCACCAGACTACCTGAAAGTGAGGGCTTGCTGCTTTTCTCCCAAAAGTATCCTAAAAAAAAAATACCAAGAATCTGTAGGTCTCTGAAGTATAACTTAGAGACTTAGGGAAGACTAATTCTAAAGAATGCATAGGAAAATACAGGAGATCAGCGTTCCAGGACACTGAAAGGATCTTGAAGAAAAAGCAAAATTTTTTTTGAAGATCAAGCTCATGTGCACTCATTTTCCCTGTACTTTGGGGCTTTATGGCAGGGAAAGACAAAATACAAGTCAATTTCATGCCAGAGAATTATCATGTCAAAAGAGCTAAAGCAATCTAAATATCCATCGACAGAATGAATACAGACACTGTAGTTTAACATTGGGATAGCATGCAGCTTTTAAAAAACTCATGAGCTGGAGCCTCATATAACAACATACTATAAATGTTGAGAGAAAAGTTGCAGAAAGGTAAATACAGTATAATATTTTGAGTAAGTTTTGTTTTAATAATAGCAAGTGGAGTTTTTAGAAAACCAAGATAGTATATGTGGGGAGGAACATAGAAGAACGGGATTGGGGAGCAGAAGGATTCTGTTGTATCTGTAAGAATATATTTCTTAAAATAGGTGATAGACACACAGGTATTTGTTAAAACATTCAGGTTTCTTTAATATCTGATATATTCTGCAAATTAAAATACACAACTTAGGCAGACATGTTTGTAAATCTGAGAAGGAAGTAATACACAAAAAGTCATTAGACCCATATTTTACAGTGAATATTTTAAAAACACTATTTTTGTTATAAAAATTATCCTAGGTAGAAAAAGATGGAAATATATTATATTAAATTAGCATAACCTTTCAGAATAGCACCAAAAAAGAAAAACTTAAAAATTCCCTGTAAAATTAAGAGCAAAAATTCTTACTACAGTAATAACCAAAATAAACTATATTACCAAGTAGAATTTATCACTGGAATACAATAAAGGAGAGAAACATGTAACTCTCAGTGAATACCATTAAAACATTTCATAATTTTGTACTGTTCTGATTTTAAACAAGTATCTCAAAAATCAGTAGGTTAAATGTACAGGAAAATACAGGAGATCTGTGTTCCAGGACACTGGACTTACTCTACAAATAATGTTGGGAAAACAGGGTAGCCAGCTGCAGAAAAAAGTTAAGCTGGATCCATACCTCACATCTACACCAAGTTAAAATTAGATCCAAGGTTTAATGGTACAAAGTTCTTGAAGAAATCATGGTAACAGTTTTTAAATAAGAGTATTAGAAGACCTTTCTAAGACAAAACCCTCAGATTCCATACAATAAAGATTAATGTAGTTGATGTCACAAAAATCAAGATTTTCTGTATGGCTTAGACTACTCCAAGCAAAGACAGATGCCCCACAGAAGAAAAATGCAACTTATATGATAAATGGATCATGTTCCTAACGTCTAATTGATAGAAGAACTCAAGAGTTAAAGATTTTAGGCTTAGGTGACTAATGCACATGGAAAGCTGTTATTCCAGGAACTGGAATGCATGGGCAGTAGTGACTCCAGGAGACCACGAGCAGTTCAACCTTTGTGCCCAGGGGCTCTGCAAGCAATGGAGATGGTATTTAAGCCATTGTGTTCCAGGGAGGGACGACCCTACAAATTGTTGACCAATGGTAAAGAAGTACTGGGAAAATTACCTCAGGACTGTAACTCTTAGTTAATCTTTTCCCCAAACCCCTCACCTACCCTTTCTTCTTACAAAAAGGTTGGCTTGAAATGAGATGTTAAGGTGGTTTTTTAAGACATAAACCCACTGTCTTCTAGACTGCCAGCCATCTGAATAAGGCACCTATAAAGATTCATTCCTGTTCTCTACTTACTGGTTCTGGTAGTGAAAGGCAGCATGAACACCTACTTTTTTGGTTTCATGACAACACAATCATGATTCTAATAGAAAATTGAAAAGCAGATCTCATGAAGTCTGAGCCTTTGATATGGTGGAGAACCTTACCAGTCTTGAACTGCCTAATCAAACTTCGAGAAATAAACTTGTATCTTATTTAAGCCACTACTGTTTTGCCCACCTCCCCCCACCCTTGGATTTCTCACTTATGCCTCATCCTACATAGAATTTGGTACCAGAGATGGAGTCCTAAGAGTAACAAGACTTAGTGTTGTGTTGGCTAAAGGCAATGCACATTAACAGGAATTCCACTGACATTTGAGTAAGATACAATGTGTAAACTTTGCACTCAGTATTGCATTTATCACTTCTGCCTCAAGGCACCAAATACCAATGGCAACACCTAATCCTTATGACAATCAAAAATAACCCCCTAAAGGAAAGGAGTCCAGGAGTCCACTGGTTAGGCCATAACATTGAAATTCTTTCCTCTAATACCTCAGAGAGTAGAGTGCCTAGGCTTTAACTGTAGGAAAGATAATCTGTGTCTTTAGGCTGAAGATAGCTAACCTGAAAGATGAGATGGAAGGAAGCAGTTAGTGCCTGTACCTAATCGTTTCCACATCTGGGATGCTTGAGGAGACGTGAACCCAGTTGAACTTTCAACATTAAATCTCTTCGAAGTATTGCCATGTACTAATTACTGGTCCAAAACTGTTCCCAAGTCACAGTGGTATTTGATAAATAATAATGATAGGTAATTTCTATTTTATTTCTGAGTTGAGATTATTCTGTTCCTACATCTACATTTTATATTGAGTGTTTTGGGGGTGGATAACATCCTTTAATTTATATTTTGCCGGACAATGAGGAGATAGCATTTGTTCCTGGTGAAGAGAACTACACATTCATCCAGCTGTCTTGGACTTTGAGCTGACTGCAGTGAAGGGAGTGGTATTTGGTGTGTGCTAAGAAGGATGCCCTTGCAGAGGCTATAGGGTAATCTGTAGCAGAAATTGCTAGTTGCCACCTGTATCCCCTTTTAGCTGCTCATCTGCTCTTGAAGAATAAAGATTAAGTTTCCTTAAAGCTAGGAGTGGCTGTGTGACTAAGTTCTGGCTAATTGGATAAGCAAAAGTTTTGTGGGGTACATTGAGAACTTTCCTATGGTTCCAATCCTGTGTGCTCCCTTGTTTCCCTTTTTCCTGCTGCCAGGAACTTGGATGCCACTTCTTGGACCATTAGGTTCAGGGACACATGGTGCATGAGCCCTACCCTTCACTCTTATGGACACCATACCACCTTGAACTTGAAATCTACCTGGACTTCTTTGTGAGAAATAAACCTCTATCCTGTTTAAGCCACTGCTATTTTGTTTCTTGTCACCTGCAACTTGATCCTAAAAGATGGAAAGAATCCCACCTCTTACCCCATTCCATCTAATTAAAAAAAAAAAAAATCCAAACAGGTTAAAGATCTAGCCAAACTAAACAGGGAATGTTTTTGGAGCTAATAATTTTGAATTTAAAAAACACCTCCCTAAAAAAGACAAAACTCCTAAGTCATAAAGGAAAAGATTGACAGATCTCTCCTCCGAAAACATTTAACATGTTTGACCACAGAAGAAACTGTCAGTAGTGGTTACAAAGTTTTCTCTTCAGCGTTGCTTTGTTTGTTTTTCAAGGAATGTTTAAAAGGTAGATAACATGCTTTCCAACATGTATTTTTATATCACTGAAGCTAAAGCAAAACATACTGTGCTTAGGCATATTTGTGTTAGGCATATTTTGTGGTCAATGTTATCACATGTGTGTCACTGAGCACATCAAGATTCTGCTAAAAGGAAAAGCAGTTTGTGTTTCTGAGCATGTTTGAGTGGGGTGACATATTTCTGAAATTTTTACCAGAGAAATAGTTCACATGGCAGTTCCTGAGAGAAGCCAGCAGGTGTCACTGTTTTCATTTAAGGCTTAAGGCAGTTCCAGACACACTGAAAGGCTGAAATGAGGCCACCATTTGATATGTCTGACCACGTGGAGCACCAGGCTTGTTGTGACTTGGCATTTGGTAAAAGATTTGTTTTTAGCGAGAAGGTAAGGGAGGAAGAAAGAGGAAGAGAAATATCAATTGGTTGCCTCTTGCACACCCCCAGCTGGGGACCTGGTCTGCAACCCAGGCATGTGCCCTGACTGGGAATCAAACCGGCAACCTTTTGGTTCACAAGCCAGCACTCAAACCACTGAGTCACACCAGCCAGGGCAAATTACTTTTTAAATCATTTCATTATTTTAAATCAGAATTTTATTTATTTTACGAAGTTTTCCTCCAACTCCTCTCAGTGCCAGACTGTTTTAGGCACTTAGGAGTGTGGCCGTAATTCAGATAGTGAAAGTTCTTACTGGCTAGTGAAAAGACAGGCACTCCACAGGTCAACAAAAAATGCTGAATAGGGAAACAAAACAGGGAAAAGGCCTCTCTGAGGAGATGGCATGTAAACTAATGAGAGAGACCGCATAGGGACTTAGGCACTATACCAGGTGGTCTGAAGGAAGTCAGGCAAAAATGTCACACCAGCATCCCCACCACTCCCTACTCAAAAATTAGAGGTAGCTGATTTTATCTCCCTTTTGCCTGATTGAACTACTGACCTGAATACGCAGTTTATCAAGGTCTGACTGCTATCGTGTCTTAGGGTGGTGGTGATGTCTGCCATCTTGCCCCCACATCTCAGGCACAAACACAGTTACCAGGCAGCACAGCTGGAAAAGGCAGTCTCTGGACCCTAAAATGGAGAAGTCCACGAAGTTGCCAAGCAGAGCCAGCCCCACCCCACCCCTCAAACCTTTCCGGAGGATCCAACTTTCTTCTGTGCTGCCTCCCTTGTGCTTGAACATAAGCTTAGTACAATCTGCCTGGAAATTTCTCCGGGGTTTCCTCTCAGTTCCTATCTTGGGGAAGCCAAGAACGCCAATGCTGGTAACAGAAGGAGTTGAAAACAGGTAAGAAAATTTGTAGCAAGGGAACAGCTCCTGCAAAATCCCCTTAGTATGGAATGAACGTGGCTGGATGTCCAAGTCCAGTGGACGAGAGCCATGCCCATTTTCCTCAGTTTCTCCCCCCCACGTCCAGCTAACAGCAAGCCCTGCCAATTTGACTTCCAAAATATACCTTAATTCCACTTCTCTTTACCACAATGTCATTGCCCTCGTACAAAACACCTAGACTATGGAAACTGCTTTTCTGCTTCCTCTGTTGTTCTTTCCGGTTCATTTTCTAGGGTCACAGCAGAGTGATCTTTTTATACTGCATACCTTGTCATTTCCTTTGCTTTCCTTAGAAGTTCTCAACTCCCCTTGTTAACAAGGCCTCTGGCTGCCCAAGTCTCACATCATCCCTCTCTTTTTTTTCCCTTTTGGCCTCTAGGTGCTAGCCTCCTTTCTGTTCCTGGAAGGCATTAAGTGCTCTCTACCCCAAGACATTGTACATGCTGCTCCCTCTTCCCAGATTCCCCCCTAAGCCCACTTCCCCACTTCACTCTTCACATGACTTGCATTTCCTGTTCTTAAGGTCTCAAATCAAATATCAGCTCCTGAGGTCTTTCCCAAATGATCCGTCTCAAGTAGTGTTCCCTGTTCCCCCACCCAAGTTATTTCCTAGCCAGTTGAGCAGTTTATTCCATTCATATTACTTACAACAATCTCTCATTATCTTGTATATTTCTTTGGTGGGGTGATATTTGAAGTATTGATTATTTTGTTTCTTCATGTTTCTTCACCCTTCCTTCCCAAATCTTACTCAGACTGGAAGACACAAAGCAGCAACTGCCTAAGGGGGAAGAGAGCAAATTGGGAACAAGGACAAATAAAATCTTGGATTTTATAGTTCAAAGCCTGGATCTCAGAGTTGTAAATCAACAGCAAATGTATTGAAAGAATATTGGGTGCGCTAGATCTTCATCCTGCCCTAAATGCCAAATAAGACCTGTAACCTGTAAATTCTGTGTGTGTGTATGTCTGTGTAGGGGGATATTGGTGAGGACAAACCAGTGGAGGCTGACAGAAGGACAAGTGCAAATAAAACAAGAGTTAAATGCTATGTAGAAAATCCTGTATCCTGTTCCTTACTCTTGTACAGTGAATCATGCTTTCAGCAGCAAGTCGTCTAACACAGTACTTCAAACTGGGGGTCCACACACCATGACCCAGTCCAGCCCATAGCCAGGTCTTGTACAGCTGGAAAGTTAAGACAAGTTTCTACATTATTAAATGGTTAGAAAAAATTAAAAGATAACATATAACAGATGTGTAAAGTGTGCCATGCACTGCTCTAAATCTCTGCCCTTGTTAGCTCATTTAACTGTGATAACAACCCTGTTTTGTAGGTATTATTACTTACGTTATACATGAAAAAACTGAAGCTTCTGGATGGGTTCAGTAATCAGTCAAAGATCATACAGGTAATGGTAGTTCAGTTGGAAGTCAAACCCAGGGGGCCTGTATTGTACTTAGCAGTTATACAGGATCTGGCACAAATAACACCCCCTTTTTATTACAAAATCATAAGCATGTAATTCTGTAACATAACAATATCCCACTCAAGCACACCGTATGACAGTTTAGGTGTAATGTTCAAATTAAAACTATAAATTATTACACCCATATTAATACCCTACCAACAACACTTCAAGCAAGAGTTAATTCTGCCAGACCCTGTATTTTGAATTTTGTCAGTTAAAAAAAAATTGTGAAAATTTGTTTTTTCCTTTACATATAAACACTTAGAAAGTACCTTTTATTTTGCCTCTCATCCTGCAAAGCTACAATATTTACTATGTGGTCCCTTACAGAAAATGTCTGTGGAACCCTGCTTTACAACATAAAGACATGTACTGTTTATTTAAGAGTTCCAGATGTAGGTGATTCCAGGGTTAGTTCAGCAACTCAGGAAGGATGTCAAGGACACAGCCTTTTTCTATTTCTTTGCTCCATCATTTGCATGTAGTTTTTACGTTGTTGGTGGTGGTTGGTTGGTTTTCTCATGGTCACAGAATGACAGCTGCACCTCCAAGCTTTGCAGCTGATAAGGAGTAATAAATTTAGACTGGGCATTTAAAAATTAGATACCTCAGCTAGTGTGGAATAGATGCTGATAGCAAAAGACCAGGATCAGACAATTGCACAGTGCTGCCAAAGCCCATGCAGACCAGATAGAAACTGAGAGGTAGATAAGACCTCCTCATATAATAGTAAAGCACAGCATAATCCTGGGGCTTAGAATTAATACTAATGAAAAACAAGGGGCAGATGACAGGTTACTATTGTATATGTAGAGAACCCTAAAGATTCCACCAAAAAACTACTAGAACTGATAAATGAATTCAGTAAAGTAGTAGGATATATAACAAATATTCAGAAATTAATTGCATTTTTATATAACAATGATGAACTATCAGAAAACTAAGAAAACAATCCCATGTACAATGCGTAAAAAAACACCTAGGAGTAAATTTAACACAGAAAATTATAAGACACTGAAGAAACTGAGCAAGACATAAATTAATGGAAGCATACACCATGTTCATGTATAGGGAGAATTAACATCATGAAAATGTTCGTACTACTCTCTGTAGATTCAAGGCAATTCCTATGCAAAATACTAATGGAGTTTTACACAGAACTAGAACATGTAAAACTTATATGGAACCACAAAAGACTTTGAATAACACGGAAATCTTGAGAAAAAAGAACGAAGTTGGAGGTATCACACTCCCTGACATCAAACTATACTACAAGACTATAGCTATCAAAACAGCAGTTACTGGCATGAAAAACGGACACATAAATGAATGGAACAGAAAAGAGAGCCCAGAAATAAACCTACATCTATATGTCAATTAATATATGACAATGAAGGCAAGAATATACAATGGAGTAAAGACAGTCTATTCAATAAGTGGTGTTGGGAAAATTGGACAGATACATGCAAAAAAATTAAACTAGACCACCACCTTCTTACACCATATACAAGAATAAACAAGTTGGATTAAAGACTTAAATGTAAGACTCAAAACCATAAAACTCATAAGAAAATATAGTCAGTTAACTCACTGACATTTCTCTTAGCAATATTTATTTTTACATATGTCCTTGGGGAAAGAAAACAAACTAAACAAAACTAAAGAAACAAACAAAAAACACAAATGACCCCTGGCTGGGTAGCTCAGTTGGTTAGAGCATCATCTCAATATGCCAAGGTTCTAAGTTTGAACCTTGGTCAGGGCACATACAAGAATCAAACAATGAATTCATGGGAAAGTGGAACAAACAAATGGATGTTTCTCTCTAGCTCTCTTTCTCTAAAACTCAATAAATAAGAAATGTTTTAAATACACAAATGGGGCTATACCAAGATAAAAAGTTTTTGCACAGTAAAGGAAACCAACAATAAAATAAACAAACACAAAAAATCTACTGAGTGGGAAAAGAAATTTGCCAGTGATACATCCAATAATATCCAAAATGTATACAGAACTCATACAGCTCAACACCAAAATAACAAGCAATCCAATTAAAAATGGTCAAAAGACCTGAACAGACACTTCTCCAAAGAAGACATACAGATGACTCACAGACATATGAAAAGATGCTCAAGGTCACTAATCATCAGAGAAATGCAAATTAAAACCACATTGAGATACCACCTCACACCTGTCAGAATGGCTATCACCAGTAAATCAACAAACAAGTATTGATGAGGATGTAGAGAGAAAGGAACCCTTGTGAATTTTTGGCGGAATGCAAAGTAGTCCATCCACTGTGGAAAGCAGTATGGAGGTTCCTCAAAAAATTTAAAAATGAAACTGCCTTATGACCCAGTGGTCCCACTTATGGAAATACCCTACCTGAAAAAACCCAAAACACGAATTTGAAAGAATTTGTACTCCCCTATGTTCACTTCAGCATTACATTACAAGATCTGGAAGCCCCAGGTGTTCATCAGTGGACAAGTGGACAAAAAAATTGTGGTACATATATACAATGAAATATTACTTGACCACAGAAAAAAAATGAAATATTACCATTTGTTACAATATGGATGGACATAGAGGCTATTATCCTCAGTGACAAAACATCAGAGAAAAAGAAGTATAATATTATATTTAGAATCTAAAGAACAAAATAAACAAAATTGAAACACAGACACAGAGAACAAACTAGACTGATGATTGCTGAAGGGGAAAAGGGTTGGGGGGCTGAGTGAGGAAGGAGAGTTAGAATAGGGGACAAAGGCCTCAAGTTCTATCCCTCCCCTTTTCCATCTTGGCACATGGAACATTGCAGATGCAACCTTCACTGGCTACTGCCCCTGCTTCCCCCTACCCAATTTCCTTTAATTGAGATGACCAAAAGGAAAGGAAAAAAAACTAAAAAATGGAACTGCCTTTTGACCCATCAATCCCACTGCTTGGACTATACCTTAAGAACCCTGTAACACCAATTCAAAAGAACCTATGCACCCCAATGTTCATAACAGCAAAACTTACAATAGCCAAGTGCTGGAAGCAACCTAAGTGCCCATCAGTAAATGAGTGGATCAAAAAACTATGGTACATTTATGCTATGCAGCAGAGAAAAAAAGAACTCTTACCCTTCGCAACAGCATGGAAGGAACTGGAGAGCATTAGGCTAAGTGAAGTAAGCCAGGTGGTGAAAGACAAATACCACATTATCTCACCTTGAAGTGGAACCTAATCAACAAAACATACAAGCAAGCAAAATATAACCAGAGACAGTGAAAAAGAACAAACTGACAGTAACCAGGGGGAAGAGGGATAATGGGGGAAAGAATGGGAAGGGTCATCAAAGAACATGTGTAAAGAACCCATGGACAAAGCCAAAGGGGGGAAGGATTGAGGGTGGGAGTGGGTGGAGCAGGGGAAAGTAGTGGTGGGAAAATGGAGACAACTGTACTTGAACAACAATAATAAACAAATCAAGTTCTTGTGTTATAAAAAAATTAATAAATGTTTTTCAAAAAAATTCTGAAAGTGACTGAATTAATCTGGACCTCACTAGAAATTAATCTGAATGTGATAGAAATGAAGTTGTTAAAGATAATAAAGTCAGCCGCATGGGGGCAGATATCTTGTTTGTCTTGTTCACTACTGTGGCAGACACTGATTGCCAACTCAAAATGCTTCCTTTCTTTCCCCTCCTTCCTTCTCTTTTTACCATCTTTTGTCTTTTCCTCCCTCCGTCCCTTCCTTTTTTTTTTTCCTAACAATCCCCAAAGTGTGCTGGAAATGGCAATATGCCTGGTTAAAATACACATTTACCCAGTTTCCTTTGCAGCCAAGGCTGCCCATGCGATGAGATGTAAACGGAAATAACTGGGGCTTTGGGAAATGGTCTTTAAAAGAAACAGCTTCTTCTGATTTGCTTTCTTTGGGCTTTTGTCCTCTGCCCTTCTTCCTCCCTGGAATGTAGACCTGTGACTTGGAGATGTGGCTGCCATCTCACGGCCATGGGAGTAAAAGGCCACTGTACGGCCACTGTACGAGAAGCAGAGCAGAGCACCTCGCAGAAGGAACCTGGACTTTGGTGTCTTCCTTGAGCAGCTACATGAGCCCTAGATGCTAAACTCCTTTTATGTGAAAGAAGAGATCCCCTCCAACCCCCTATATAGTTAAACTACTTTATTTAGATTTGCTGTTATATTAGCTGAACACAGCTTTAATGAAAATCTGAATCCCCAGTTCCAAAAATGGAATTGCTGTTGAGGGTTCTCAATAATCATTCATAGAATGAATGAATCAAATGCAAAAGCCTTATGCCATAAGGCTTATGGCAATAGATGATTTTGTAGAAGGCAATGAGGCCCGGTGCAGAGGGTCACTAGGGCAAGGAGCCCTCAGTGCCTAGCAACAGCCAAAACTACAAGGCCTTGTATGCCTACCCCCTTAAGCATTAACCTCTGAAAATGACATTTGGGCCTCAGCTGTGTTTCAGCTCCAGGCCCATCAATAAATACTTAGTGATGAAAGAACAAACAAACTGGAACACAAGGCAGTGTAATTGCATATTGCACAGCCAGTAGTCCCTAAAGGTTTGGTGTTTGAAGTATAAGATTAGATTATTTCATCTGCAGAAGAATACTTTCTATTCTAAATTGTGAAATATATAGAAATACTCCTACAAGCATTTTCATAAAACTGTCCATACTGTAAGGCTCACTTTCACCCATACTTACCCCTTCGCTCTGTTTTGTTTGTCTTCCTCTACCTGCATGACTGTCTCGAGTGAGGCAGGAGACAGCACAGGAAGAAGTCTGGGACTGCACTGCTGTTACTAACCAGCGTCTAGCATCCTGGTTCCTTGAAATTCTATGTAGCATTTCCACTATCTGGGGAAGAAAACCTTGAAACTGTGCTTTCATCCCAAGGCCTGAATGTGGGAGGGGGTCCCCTGTGCCCACAGAAGAAGCCCATAAAACAACTTTGGTTAATTGTCTACCTCTGGTCACTATCTGTTTTAAAGGGTGTCCCTGGTGCTTACAGAAAGAGACCATAACTAACTTTGGAAAGTGCCCCAATTTTAATTAACTGCCTCCTGTCACATATTTGTTTTACAACAAGATGAACAAATGGAGTCTGGAGCAAGATAAGGATTTGGGCTAACAGACACCCACACATACCTAAGTTTGGGTAGTCACATTCCTCCAGGAAAGTTGGCACCACATTTACCTGTTAATCAATATGTAACTTTTTCCCCTTCTAGCCCACCAAGTGTATAAGTCCTCAGAACAAAGGACTCACTCTCTCTCTTGGGGGATTGGGGCGCTCTTGGTGCTTGAGGCTCTCTGGCCACCCGGCCTCAGGCCGCCCAGGGGCTTGCCATCCTGGTCTTCAGCCACACTTACTTTTGCCGCCCTACTTTGCCCTGAAACTTTGCCTTTCACCTTCCACACTAGCTAGTCTCATTTTCTCTCATGGGAACGGATCACTAATACACTGATTACACGCTAGTAGATTTGCTGATCTATAATTATTTACATGCATCAGCCAGAAGAACCAGGTCTCTCCTGTCAACACAAGCAATACTCTATGAGTATACATGCTGGAGTCTTTCCTATAAACCAGCCTCTAGCCTTTGTCACAGGCTGGAGGGGCATTCATTGGTGCCATGTTTTAGTTTCATTTGTCAAAATCTCAGAGCTAAAGAAAATTTAGAGTCCAGATTTGAATTTGAATTTGATTTAGAGTGCAAACTATGCCAGCTGTCACAAGTGATACTCTAACCTTACAGGTATCCATGCTATAGTCTTTCCTATAAGCCAGCCTCCAGCCTTTGCTATAGACTGGAGGCACCGGGCTGCCTATAGGACCACCAGTCCTATAGGCAGCACCGGCACCAAGAAATAACAGTGAGTCAACACAGGTGCTACGCTATTCACTCAGCTTTTATTAATGTAGGCTCAGTCCAAATCTATGATAACCCAATAGCAATAATAATCACTCAGAAACAATCAGCAATAATCACACAAGAGAACTGAGGAGCAACAAACCAGTCCCAAGAGTCCAGGTCAAGTCCAGGTCTGCGATGCAGCTGGTGAGCATCTTGCAAAGCAGAGTCTACAGTGGCTGCAGAATCAGCTAGAGCAGCGTTGATCAGAGCAGTGGAGCATCTCTTGGCAATTTCAGCTCCTCCTGGCTATCTCAGCTATCTGTTCGAAGCCTTTTGCTTTCATACTTTCGTATAATGCAGTGTTGCATCAGCCTTTGATTAACACACGTTGTTTTGTGCCACCTTGATAAGCACGTGTTGATTATGTCCCTCTACTGCACATGCTCTGAGAGGGTGGTGTGACCCTTCAAATGAGCACATGCTGTCCACCGTGTTGTACTGTGTAAGTTCACTGGGTTGCATCATCCCTCGCAGTCATTGTTACACTGTGCATGCTCTAAACATGGCTTCTAAGTTGATGGGACCGATGCCGTCTTGGTTCAGTCCTGCTCGCCACAATGCTCTTTCTGCAAGTCTAAATTCACTCATACCTTAAGGATTGACTCAAGGGCTAGACTCTCTAAAAAAGCCTTTTGCAAACTGATTTCTCTCTTTGAAACCTTATAATACTTAATCTATACTTCTCTTAAAAAGACTCATTCTATAAATTTTTTACAGTTATTTGGGGGACATCTTAATGGACTGTAAGTCCATTCACCTGCACCCCTAAAACAACAAAATGAACAAAATACATGAAACAACAATTTTCAAGACACTGGACATAAGGCAATAAAGGACAGTGATTCCCTAAGTATTGAGAAACAAATGAAATGAGCCCTACAGTTGTTCCAGGGTACTGCTTGGAGAGAGTTTCCAGGACACAGCGCATGGAAGGGACACTGGGACAGAGCCTGACAGTCTGAACTGGGGAGATATTGCTGAAAATGTGGGAAAACCAAGACAGCTAGAATTCATAGGAAAGAGTCCTGTAGAGGACAGAACTACACATTGGGAAAACTGGAGTTCTGCAGAGGGGCCTTCTCATATTATTTGGCTGAGTACGGATCAGTGTATGTGTGAGGAAACTGTGTAATGCTGGAGAAAGGCACCCTAAACTAAGGATTAGAAGAACTAATTAATACCTAGTGCTGACACAAGGCTAGAATATTGCCTGTTCCTGTCAGCTAAACTGGAAGACCTCATAATTCACAGGGCATTGGGTAGACAGTTCAGAAGAGTCTTTCCTAAGTACTGGGGAATAAAAATGTGCTTAGCCCTCAACTAAGCACAGCTCTGGTCCTATTTAACAAATCTTAAAAACAAGACCCAAAAGGATTGAACTGTTTTCGAGTAGCTTAACTATATCCCAAAACAAACCTCAAGAACACAAAAATAGCCAGCATCCAATAAAGTAAAATTTGCTATATCTGGTATCCAATAAAAAACTTATTAGGCATAGAAAGAAGCAGGAAAATATGACCCATAATGAGGATTAAAATAGATCAATAAAAAACAGACCTGAAACTGACCTATATGTTAGAAAACCAGACAAACACTTTAAAATAAAATTGTTACAAGTATACTCCACACGCCCTGACCGCTGAAGTTCAGTGGGTTGGGTGTTGTCTTGCAAACCAAAAATTATTGGTTCAATTCCCCATCAGGGCACATGCCTGGGTTGTGGGCCAGATCCCCAGTTTGGGGAGTGCAAGAGGTAACTGATTAATATTTCTCTTGCACATTGATGTTTCCTACCCTCTAAAAATAAATAAATAAAATCTTAAAAAAAAACTATACTCCATATGGTGAAAAGATTAATCAAAGATGTGGCATATTTGGCCCTGGTCAGTGTGGCTCAGTTGGGAGCATTGTCCTGAGCATCAAAATGTTACTGGTTTGATTACTGGTCAGGGCACATCCCTAGGTTGCAGTTCAGTGCCAGTCAGGGCACATTTGGAAGAAAACTGCAAAAAATTCTAAAAAAAAAAAGAAAGACATGGCATATCTGATAAAGAGAAAAATCAAACTCTAGAGATTAGAACTATAGTGTCTAAAATGAAAAATACACTGGAAAGACCAATCAACTTGAAGATGTAGCAGTACAAAATATCCAAAATGGAACTGAGTGAAACTATGGGATAACTTCAAGTGGCCGAAGGAAAGGAAAGACAAAAACAGAAATAATGTTTGAGGAAATAATGACCAAATATTTTCTAAATTTGATGAAAACTATAAATTCTTAATTCAAAAAATTTTTATGAACTCCAAGTACAAGAAACATGAAGAAAACTATACTAAGTCATGTAACCAAATTTCTTAAAACCAACAAAAAAGAGAAAATCCTAAAAGTAGCCAAAGAACAAAGATAGGGATGACATGTGATTTTTCAATGGAAACAGCACTACAAATGAGAAGTCAGTGGAGAAACATCTTTAAAATGCTGAAAGAAAAATCTGTCAGCCTCATTTCTGTATATCTAGTACAAATATCTTTCAAGAATTAAAATCAAATTAGAATTTCTTCAGACTTAAAAAGCCAAATGAATTTATCATCCGTCAGCCTACAGTACAAATGTTAAAGGACTTTCTTCAGCAGAAGGAAAATGGTGCCAGTTGAGAATACAGGTCTGCAGAAAGGAATGGAGAGCACTGGAAGCAGTAGCTATGTAGATCAATACACAAGGGCTTCTGTTTTTTGTCTTATTATTTAGATATCTTTAAAGATAATTGACTATTTAAACCAAAATAACAATATATTATGGGGGTCTATAATAGATTTATAACTTATATAAAGTAAAATATATGACATTGATAGCATGAAGACCAAGACGAGAAAAATATAAGTGCACTGTTCTAAGATCTTTATTCTTTTATAGGTATTTTTGTACCTGAATTATCTTTCCTAATAGTCTGAGAGTATAATCCCTTTATGCTAGGATCCTATTTATTCATTTTTAATAGCATTCTTAATTTATTATTATTATTATTTTTTTAAATCTTCACCTGAGGATATGTTTTTTGTTGCTTTCAGAGAGAGAGAAAAAGAGAGAGACAGGGAAACATCAGCGTGAGAGAGAAATATTGATCGGTTGCCTCCTGTAGGAACTGGCAGTCTAAGTATGTGCCTTGAAGGGGAATCAAACCCACAACCTTTTGGTGCATGTAATGATGCTCCAACCAACTGAGCCATGCAGCTAGGGCCCTGCCTTTTCATCTTTTAAATTATGTGTTTGAAGCTCCATAAGATGGAGGTGTAGGTAGAAACCTTTTGCTTCCTCATACAACCAAAAGGAGGATAACAACCAATGTAAATTCAATAAGCAACCAGAAGTGCCAGAAAATCAAATTGCATGAAACTCTGACAACCAAAAAATTAAAGAAACAGTCAACCAGAACAACCAGACTGGTAAGATAAGCGGATGGAGAGAACCGGAGGCAAGGCATCAGAGCACGTGGGTGGGGCTGGCTGAACGGAAAACTGAGACTCAGAACTAACTGTGGACTGCAGCAGTTGCTATGGTGGGAGAAACTCCCAGTCTCACAGGAGAGAGTTCATTGGAAAGTGGGCTAGACAATCAGGGGAGCTGCATTGTTCCCTCTCTGGGGCCTCTACCACCAGCAGCGCAAGAAAGAGGTTTGCCCTGCCCTGGTGAATACCTAAGGCCCCGCCCCCTTACAACTTAACAGGTTCGCCAAGACAAAGAAATGGGGCCCAAATGAAAGAACAGAGGAAAACCTCAGAAAGAGAGCTAAGCAATGAGAGGTAGCCAACCTATCTGATGGAGAATTTAAAGCCCTGGTAATCAAAATGCTCACAGAACTGATTGAGCTTTGTCAAAAATGAAAGAACAAATGAAAGATACCCAAAATGAAATAAAACAAAATATTCAGGGAACTAATAGTGACAGGAAGGAAACCAGGACTCAGATCAACAATTTGGAACAAAAGGAAGAAATAAACATCCAAACAGAACAGAGGGAAGAAACACAAATTCAAAAAAATGAAGAGAGACTTAGGAACCTCTGGGAAAACTTGAAACATTCCAATATCCTAATCATAGGGGTGTGAGAAGAAGAACAACAACAGCAAGAAATTGAAAACTTATTCGAACAAATAATGAAGGAAAACTTCCCCAATCTGGTGAAGGAAATAGACTTCTAGGAAGTCCAGGAAGCTCAGAGAGTCCCAAAGAGGCTGGACCCAAAGAGGAACACACCAAAGCACATCATCATTAAGTTATCCAAGATTAAAGACAAAGAAGCAATCTTACAGGCAGCAACAGGGAAGGAAAGAGTTACCTACAAAGGAATGCCCATAAGACTATCAGCTGATTTCTCCAAAGAAACCTTATAGGCAAGATGGGTCTGGAAAGAAGTATTTGAAGTCACGAAAAGCCAGGACCTACATCCAAGAATACTCTATCCAGCAAAAGCTATCGTTTAGAATGGAAGGACAGATAAAGTGCTTCCCAGATAAGGCAAATTTAAAGTAGTTCATCATCACCAAGCCCTAATTATATGAAATGTTAAAGAGACTTGTCTAAGAAATTGAAGATCAAAAACTATGAACAGTAAAATGATAACAAACTTACAACTATCAACAAATGAACCTTAAAAAAAGAAAAATAATGAAAACAAAAACTAAGCAAACAACAATTACAGGAAGAGAATCAGAGAAATGGACATCACATGGAGGGAGTTCAGTGGGGAGGGGGAAGGGAAGAATAGGGGGAAAAGGTACAGGAAAGAAGCAGCATAATTGGTAGGCATAAAATAGATGGGGAGAGGTCAAAAATGGTATAGGAAACAGAATTCAAAGAACTTATATGTACAACCTGTGGACATGAACTAAGAGGGAGGATGCTGGAGGGTTGAAAGGTGCAGGGCAGAGGGGGGATAAAGAGGGGGAAATGGGACAACTGTAATAGCATAATCAGGAAAATATACTTAAAATAAATAAATAAATAATGTGTTGTAAGATAGTGTAATATACAATGAATTGGCCTTTGCTGATGACTCCTTTTCTCCTATTTGCCTTCCAGGTGAGTAACTGGAGGGCAGAGGAAGAAAGAGCTGACTGGATGACGGACGGTGGCTTTGGATGTCCGAGGAGAACTCCTGGGAAAGCTGTTTCACAAGTATCTGCTTTGAGCCAATGAACACCCTATTCCCTTGTCTAGGTCTGTTACTTACCCTTAACCTAAACTGCATTACTGATAGCCCTGGCAAACTCACAATCTGAAACCGTGAAAATAAAACACAACAGAAAAAAATGTAAAAAAATGTCTTAAGTGAACTAGTAAGGACCAAGGGAACTGTTAGGCAGGATAGATGGCAAACCAAGGCAGGAAAGAGGAAGAAGACATGCCTCACTCATTACTCGGCAGTTCTGAGCCTGGTCAGATGATTAACTGATGTCTTACCCATAAACTCAGCATTCCTGAGCCTGGTCAGATAAGATTGCCAGATATTCCAAAGGTCACAAGAAAGACCATGTTAAGTGCAGGAGGTAGGAGCCTTTGAAATTCTGTGTGCATTGTTTCCACTATTTGGGAAAGGAAGACTTTGAAGCTCTGTGTTAATCCCAAGGCCAGGAGGAGGAGGGGGACCCTGGAGGCTGGTTGCAGGCATATAACCCCTAAAACTCCAATGTGTGGGGCACTCAGACTAGCTGGGTGTCCACTCGCAGCTTTGTGCTCAAGTGCATTTCATAAACTGGCTACCTTATTTCCACTATACTTTTTTGTCTCTCACCCGAATTCCTTGCAAGTGAGATAAGAAGTGAAGATGGGAAGCCCCCCAACTTGGCTCTTCCCAGCACATCTTTCCTGGTGCCATTGCTGCTCACACTTTGTCTCCAGCCATTCTGAATGCAGTGAGTTCAGTTCCTCTGGGGATGTTTTATTTGTTTGTTTTTGTCTATTTCACCTTCAGAGTTGAATAGGGAGCTGTGACACTGTAGGAGAGGGGTTATTCAAACATACTAGGCCTCTGTTTGGAGGCAGAAACAAGGATATAATCTAAAATGAGCCCTGGCTGGTGTGGCTTGGTGGACTGAATCCTAGCCTGCAAACTAAAATGTTGCTGGTTCAATTCCCAGTCAGGGCACATGCCTTGATTGTGGGCCGGGTCCCCACATGGGGGCGTGTGAGAAGCAACTGATGGATATCTCTCTCTCACATGATGTTTCTCTCTCTTTCTCCCTCCCTTCCCCTCTCTCTAAATAAAATAACCAACCTCCAAAGATTGAAGAGGCATGTCCAAGTGTCCCTATGTGAGTGGGGGCCCGGTGGAGATGGCAGAGTTGCCTGGGGTTTAACTGTAATATAAATTCAGCTCATCTGTGGATGTCCAAAATCAGGGCTGGTCGTTCAGCACTCTGAGCTCCCCTGAACTGTCTTAAAACCAACACACTTAAGACAGTTGGGGATGACAGCTGGGGGTGTAATGGCCACTGGGAGCTCCACTCACAAGAAGCACACTCAGACCCACTACACACATTCCCTAGTCTTTTCTCCTTCTAAAACATGGCTGGGGGAAAATAAGTTTAAATCATCAGCCTATTGTAAGTTTGCTGCACCTCTCCACTCCAGGTTACTTTTGGCAACTCTATTTGCATCTGTATTGCCCTTGTAGGAGCTGCAAAGAGGGACAATGTTGTGTATGTCAGGCAACAAAAAAAGAAAACTAGCTGGGTACCCCTCAAATTTCAGAGATACTATCCAAAAAACCAGAGGAGGTCCCTCCTGTAGGTTGCCTTTGTAAGGACTGTCAGGAGAGGCATTGGTCAGAGGTCATTAGTACATCTCTGGTAACAGTCTGTGGACAGAAACATCCCAGGAAGATTTTGATGGGGCAAATAGAGGGGAAGGTTTTTAAGCTTTTTCTTAGGTTGTTTAGGGCCTCTCACTCCACCCCATTAATGCAGAAACTGGTCCTCCATCTGCTATATCTGCTATAGAACAAGTGGGACCAGGGTATTTTTTTTTTATGTACCTCATAAGAGCTCTTATCACAAATTACAGCACACATTTACAATTTGTGTAGTCTATAGAAAAAGCTGATAAAAATAACCAGAATGCCAACTTTGCCCACAGGGACTCTACACAAATTTGGGGGACTAATGTAAATGCCCCTGTGGACATAGACCAAGAAGGGAATACCAAAACTATTCAAACATTGACCCCATGTAGCCCCTCAGGATCCATGACATTGGGAAGTGCCCAGACACTGCCAGGTGTTTAGGATCCAACCAGTTCTTCTAATAGAGGGTGATATCCCATAAATTCAGAGACCAGAGAAGGACTACAGCAAATTGTCACTACATTCCTAGATCATAGATTGTTAGTAGCTTATAATTCTCCCTGTAATACTCCCACCTGACCTATTAAGAAGAAAGATAGGACCTGTAGATTAGTTCAAGACCTAAGGACAGCTAATGAAGCTATCATCCCTATACATCCAGTGGTGCCTAATCCTGATACTATCCTAGGACAAATTTCCTTCCCAAACCCAGTAGTTTTATGTGCTGGATTTAAAAGATGCCTTCTTCTGCATTCCCTTGGACCCAGCTTGTCAATTTCTATTTGCTTCAGAATAGACAGATTCACAGGGACATAAACAGCAACTAACCTGGACTGTCCTCCCAGAAGGATTTGGGAATAGCTCCCATTTATTTTGACAGGCATTGGCAGAACACTTAAGGGGCCTATCAGTTGAGGGGAGCGGGCAGGTAATACAATATATAGATGACCTACTAACCTGTTCCCCTACACGGGAACTGGGCCATAATAATGTAATACAGACCCTAAGTTTTCTGGTGGTTGGAGTATAAGAGATCCAAGGATAAGGCTTAGATACTGTAACAAAAAGTAGCATATTTAGACCTTATGTTAACCCCTGGAAAACGAATGCTACCCTCAAACAGGATACAGGCCATTTTAGGCTTCCTTGGATTCATCACTTGGAAACAGCTCTGAACATTCTTAGGATTGACTGGATATTGCCTATTATAGATTTTAGAATCTGGAGTAAAGGCTAGACTCCTCTACAAAGCCTTAAAAGAAAGTACTCAACAAGGGCCAATTAACTTGTATTGGAAAAGTAAACAACAAAGGGCTCTTGGGCAACTACAAGAAGCTGTTACATAGGCACCAGCACTAATTCCACCAGATTTGGATACATCTTTCCAACTATATGTTAATGAAAAACAGGGAATAGCATTAGGGTCCCTGACTCAGACCTTAGGACCCGTTAAGAGGCCTGCAGGTTATAATTCAAAAGAATTAGATGCTGTGGCCTGAATCTGGCCACACTGCCTCAGGGTAATAGCAGGAACAGCTTTACTTTTAGTAGAAGCACTTAAAATACCATTAGGACAAGATATAACTCTATATACTTCCCATCAAACTGGCCCATTACTCAATACTATGGGACCTCACTGGCTTCCCTACTTCTCTTGCTCCTTTTTGGACCTTGTATTTTTAATAACCTAGTCCATTTTATGTTTTCCAGGCTAGGAACAATTTGCCTGCAAGTGGCCTTCTGATCAGAATATTCAACCATACCTCTTAATGTCCTAGATCAGGGGGTTACAAAACCCTAACCATTACCTGCCCAGAGAAGGAACAAGTGATACCATCCTAGAACCAGCTCTGCAAGCCTAATTAGCATGAAGTTGATATGGAAGACTGACCTTTAGTACCCCAAAGGCATTTGGATGGCATCACTTGAGGGAGAAATGTTAGGCAGGATAGATAGCCAACCAAGGCAGGGAGGGGAAGGAAGACATACCTCACCCATTAACTCAGCATTCCTGAGCCTGGTCAGATAAGATTGCCAGATGTTCCAAAGGTCACAAGAAAGACCATGATAAGTGCAGGGGTAGGAGCCTTTGAAATTCTGTGTGCATTGTTTCCACTATTTGGGAAAGGAAGACTTTGAAGCTCTGTGTTAATCCCAAGGCCAGGAGGAGGAGGGGGAGCCTGGAGGCTGGTTGCAGGCATATAACCCCTAAAACTCCAATGTGTGGGGCACTCAGACTAGCTGGGTGTCCACTCGCAGCTTTGTGCTCAAGTGTATTTCATAAACTGGCTACCTTATTTCCACTATACTTTTTGTCTCTTGTCTGAATTCCTTCCTATAAGCAAAACAAGAACTGAAAAGGGGAAGTCCCCCCAACTTGGGTCTTCCTGGTAATAGAACCAGCTTGCTGTCACCTTGATTTCCAGTTTCTGGCCTCCAGAACTATAAGAAAGAGAATCATTTGACCCATCAAGTTTGTGGTCCTTTGTTAAAGCAGCTTTAGAAAGTTAATACAGACAGTGTGGGCAGTTTAACCAGTCTGTGAAGGGTTGCTCCTCATAGTGAATTTTCATTGACTCTTTCCTAGGCAATGAATAGATGAAGACTCTTGAGAGTAAAACATAGTTTCCAAGGGGATGATGTGTCATTTTGATGACTGGAGGTTAAGTGTTGCTTGCAGTGTACAATGATTTAAGTTTGCAAAATTGGAATTCTTCTAACAGATTGATAGAGGATGACTATTGTTCACTGGGGATTAAATTATTTTCTATAGTAGTTTATGAAAAACTTAGAAGGGAAACTTTTTCATTTTATCAGGTCCATAGTCAAATTCCCACAGATCTTCTCCAAAATATTAATTATGTAGCTTTGATTAAATAAATGGAAAAGAAAACTATTTATAGTAAAATTAGGCATCTATCTCACCAGCAGGACTACTTGTGCCACAGATCTGATTTAGCTGAATCACAGGGCAAAACTCCTAATGCATGTTGCACAACCATTTTCAAACATGCTGTAACTTCAAGTTGTGATTATTTAGGATTTTATATAGTCAGGATGAGTAGGGTTTTTAAGAACTATTTTTGAAGAGCAACAGGACCACATGTGTGAAGGAACTTTAAAATGTTCTTAACTTTGGAGACAAATAAAGATGGAGGTGTAGGTAAACAAGTCTCACCTCCTCACACAACCACATCAAAATTACAACTAAACTATAGAACAACCATCACTCAGGATCATCAGACAGCAAGCTGAATAGAAGTCCTACAACTACAGAATTAAAGAAGAAACTACATCTAGATTGGTAGGAGGAGTGGAGACATGGAATAGAAGTGACTGTGGCAGATACAAATTGGGAGGGATATCTCAGGAGTAAAGGGTCCCAGCCCCACACCAGGACCCCAGGCCAGGGTACCAGTGCCAGGAAAAGATGTCCCCATATCATCTGGCTATAAAAACAAACAGGGATTGAAACTGTGAAAGACAGAAACTGCTGGACTACCTGGCAGTTGCTCTTAAAGGGCCTGTGCACAGACTTACTTAGACATTCCCTCTTGCTTCAGTGTGGGGGCAGCAGATTGAAAGGCATCAGAGACATAATGGGAAGAACTGAATTATCCAGCATCAGAGTGAGAGCTGGGAGGCAGCTTTCTCCCAGACAGAAGTGTTGGCAGAAGTCACTGTTCCTTTGCTGAGCCTTCCCCACACAGAGGTGGCTGGTGGGTGTTTATATCTGAATCTCCATCAACTTGGGTCACACTGTTTGTCCAGTCCTGGTAATTCCCTGAGGCCTTGACTGCCCCCCACGCCCCCAGCTTTCGAGCCCACCCAAACTGTTTCCAGGGGCTTTTCCATGCTAATGGCTTATCTTGGCCCTTGCTTCAGATTTTCCTAAATTCTCTCAAACTAGCAGCATCTGGCTTCAGTGAGCCCCATGCCTCTCCCTAAGTTGCTCCAGACCAGGCACTAGCAGCAGCCAGCCTTGCTTCACAGCTTGTCCTTGCCTGGGCACATCCAAGCCCAGCACAAGTAGCAGCCATCTGCAGATTGCTTTGTAGCTTATGCTCTGTGACGCCAACAGAATACAGGCAGTGGGGGACCTTGGACATACCAATATCAATCAAAGCTTAATTACAACAGGAGGGTGTACACAGCCCACACAGTGAGAGCGCCTCAAGTACCCAGCTTGGTTAATATGGGAGGCCATGCCATGAGACTCTATAGGACACCTACTGCAGTAGACCACTCTACCAAGCCTGAAATGTAGCAGTTCTACCTAATACATAGGAACAAACAGAGGGAGGCTGCCAAAATGAAGAGACAAAAAAACATGGCCCAAATGAAAGAACAGAACAAAACTCTGGAAAAAGAACTAAACAAAATGTAGACAAGTAATCTATTAGGTGCAGAGTTCAAAACAATGGTTATAAGGATGTTCAAGGAACTTAGTGAGAACTTCAACAGTATGAAAAAGGACATGAAAACATAAAAAAAAAATCAGTCAGAAATGAAGGGTACAGTAACTGAAATGAAGACTAATTTACAGGGAATCAACAGTAGAATGGATAAAGCTGGAAATCAAACCAGTGATTTGGAATATAAGGAAGCGAAAAGCAACCAATCAGGACAGCAAGAAGAAAAAAGAATCCAAAAAAATGAGGATAATGTAAGGAATATCTGGGACCAACATTCCCAACATGGGGGTGCTGGAAGGAGAAGAGAGAGAGCAAAAAATTGGAAATCCATTGGAAAAAATAATTACAGAAAACTTCCCTAACCTGGTAATGGAAATGGACACAAAAGTCCAGGAAGCGCAGGAAGTTCCAAACAAGATAAACTCAAAGAGGTACACTCAAAGACATGTCATAATTAAATTGCCAAAGTTTAACAACAAAGAGAGAATCTGAAAAGCAGCAAGAAAAAAAGCAGTTAGTTACCTATAAGGGAGCTCCTACAAGACTGTCAGCTGATTTCTCAACACAAAATTTGCAGGCTAGAGGGATTGGCAAGAAACATTCAAAGTGATGAAAAGCAAGACCCTACAACAAAGATTACTCTACCCAGTAAAGCTATCATTTAGAATTGAAGGGTAGACAAAGAGTTTCCCAGACAAGAAAAAACTCAAGAAGTTCATTGTCACCAAACCATTATTATATGAAATGTTAAGGGGTCTTATATTTAAGAAAAAAAAAAAGAATATCAAAGCCATGAATAATAACATAACAATAAATACATATTTATCAACAATTGATCTAAAAAAACAAAATAAGCAAACAACCAGAATAGAAGCAGAATCATAGATATAGAGAACATTTTGATGGTAACCAGAATGGAGGGGCACATCAGGGGGATGGGTGAAAAAGGTGAAGGGATTAAAAAGTACAAATTGGTAGTTACAGAATAGTCATGGGTATGTAAAGTACAATATCAAAAATAGAGTAGACAAAGAACTACACACTTGACTAATGGATATCGTGAGTGGATTGTTTGAGGGAGTGGGGAGGGGTGTTTGGTGGAGAGGGTCAAAGGGGGGGAAATTGGAACAATTATAAATAGCATAATTGATAAAAAGTAATAAAAAATAAGTAAAGTGCTCTTAACTCTGACCACCAAATCCACTTCTGCATATCTATCCCAATAAAATAACCATAAATTTAAAAATGAAAAGTTACAAATGCAGTGTATTCATTATGGAATTATTTAAAATAGCAAAATATTAGTAAGTGTAGTCATAGAATGATTTTAAAATTTTATATCCTATGGAATGTCATGTAATTACTAAATATGATGCTTTTGAAGACTATACAGGATTGAGGAAGATGGTGGAGGAGTGAATGGAAGTCACACTGACCTCCTCCCAGGACCAAGCTGGAATTACAACTCAATTGTGGAGAAACCACCTGGAACAGACAACTGAGCAGTAGCCAGAGAGACGCATATAACTTTGGACATACAGAACCAGCTTTGGCACAACTGGTCTGGTAAGAAATCTGGTAGAGCTCCAAGAAGGTTGGCTGGTCACCCACAGGCAGCAGTGCCAGTGGGATAATTGAGCAGCCAGTTGGATCACCCAGAGAAGACTGGGATCTAAACCCTAAGCTAGGAATTCCCAGCCTAAAACGTCAGAGCCCAAAAAGTCCACAGACAACAATCGGCAGTGAAAGCAGCAGGTTGCTCTCTGCCAGAGACAGACTTTTGGAGATGAAAGGGCAGTTTAAAAGGTCAACACAAAAATTTTCATTTGCAGGCACTTACCCAGGGCTCTGGCAAAGGTCGGGGCAGAGTGGGCTGGAGGCACCTGAGGAGAGAAGGGGGACAGAAGCCTTGGGGAGAGAACTGAGACAGTAGCCACTGGGATCCCAGTGCTAATTCATCCCCCAGATGGCAGCAGGCTTTGTGTTCAGGCAGACCACTCCCCTCTGAGCGGCAGTAGCCAGAGGGGAAACAATATCCCCAACCCCAGGAGGGTCTCTGCCCTGGCCCTTTGGTGCTTAAACCTGATGGCTGAGTCCTAGTGACCAGATAAACAACTGAAGGAGATAATCAGAGACAGCAGATCACTGGCAAAGTCAGGGCAGAGTGGACTAGAGAGCTTGAGGAGAGACTGGGGATGGGGGCTTTGAGAAGTGAGAAAGTAGCCATTGGAATCTGGTGCTGAGCCAACCATCATAGCAGCATCCATCCTGCTCAGGCAGACTGCTCCCCTCTGAGCAGCAACAGCCTGAGGGGAAACAATAGACCCCACTCCAGGAGGGATTCAGCCTTGCCCTACGGTGCTTAAACCTGACTGCTGAGTGCAGAGAGACCAGATTAACAATTGAAGGAGACAGCCAGTGACAGCAGATCACTGGAACTATTGAACAGGCTGCCTAAGGTCAGACGGGGTCAACATCTGACATCACCAGAGGCAGATCCAAAAATAAAAAAACAGTGGTAAATACAAGAGGCTATCAAGATGAAAGCCACTGTGGTCTTCATGATTTACAATATTTTCTTTCCTGCATAGTTTTTTAATATTTATTTCTTGTCCAGCAAGTTTGTATATAAGTCATTAGATTTTGTACTGTAATGTATTTCAATTCACATATTTTGTCCCTCTCTTCTCTTAGCCCATTCAACCTTCCTCTTTCCTTGAAATATTCTCATTTCAAATTTGGTTTTCTCTCTAGCTACAACTTATTTCCATTCCACACTCACTATTTCTCCCCCATTCAGACACTCAAAATGAATTCTCTTGTCAAGGGTCATTTCACATCCTTTTGCCCAGTTCTTGAAATGCTTGAGTTCTCTCTGCACCTATAACAAACTTTTCAGGTTGGTTGTGGGTAGGGTAGTTGTTGCATTGTTTTTTCAAGGTTATCTCTAGAGCTTCACTAACTCTGTAATTTTGTTATTTCAAATAACAAATTTTACGGGATGCCCTCTCCTACTCTTTTTTTTTCCTTGACTCAAATTTTAATTCTGCCATTTCATCCTGGTTTTTTTTTCCTTTTTTGTTTTGTCTTTCTTCTATTTCTCTTTCATCTGCCCTTTATCTTTCCTTATTCTCTTTTTTTCTTTTCCTTTACATCCCAAATTTTAATTTTTCCCTCACTTAGTCTGGTTTTTGTTCCTCATTCTTAGTATTCCCTCTCCCTCTATTATTACAAAATCACTTCCCATTCCTCTAAACGTCTCTTAGACTTTTCTTTGTTTCTTTTTTACCTTTATATTCCCATACCACCTATATTAATTTTAGCTTATTTGTTGTTGATGGTACTGTGGTGGATCTTTCTCTCCAGTATGGCTCCTATAATTTTATTATTTAATATTTTCCTTCTGTTTTCTTTCTCTCTCTCACTTTAGTTTATTATATACTATTTTAATTTCTGTTTAAACCTAATATTATATGCTTCCCTTCTCATACTCCATTCCACACTCTTCATTCCCTTTCTTTATTCATGAGGTAAACTCTACCATCTTTCCTTCCATTGCTCCAAATCCCAACTCTTATTAGTGTTCCTCCTTCTACCCTCTCAAAATCATTTCTCTTTCAGTAGGTCATCTCATATCCATTCTCTTTTCTTATAATAGTCTTAATCTCATTACACCCTTATTACTACTGGTTCATTTGCTATTGAGAGTGGAATTGTGGAGTGGGGGGGTGAGTTATAGGTGCAGGTGTGGGTTTGTTTCTTGGGCTCTGTGGTTTTGTCAGGCAGTGCCTGCACAACAGCACACAAGATGTGGTGGGTGAAGTGACCCTCAGTAAACCAGCCAGAGGGAAGGACCCACAAAAGAATGACCCAACAATAATGAAAAACCAATTATATCCAGAAAACCAGCATATAAGGCATAAAAGACATCCCAAGAATATCAAGTTCAGGTGATCAAGGAGATTGCACCACAGTATCTAACAGGCCTCTCATCATAGAATTTCACACCACAAACTCAGGGAATCAAAACAGATCAATTTAAGGAACAGAAGCAAACAAGAACAGTCCCACAAATGATGGGAAGACAAAGAAACCACCCCTAATCTGTAGGAAAGGTGGAATCCTCAGAATGAATGTTAAATGAAATAGATACAAGTCAGCTATCAAATATTGATTCAAAACAATAATTATAAGGAATTTCAATGAACTCAGTGCAAACTACTAAAAACTACAAGGAAATTACAAGGAACTTCCTACAAACTATATCAGCATAAAAAAGGACATAGACACAATCAACTAGGACCAAGAAGAAATGAAGGATACAGTTTGTGAATTAGAGAACACAGTAGAAGCAATCAAAAGCAGGCTCAATGAAGCAGAGGATAGAATCAGTGAGCTGCAGGACAAAGTAGAAGAAACCTCCCAAAAAGAGCAAGAAAAAGAAAAAAGAATGAAGAGGGGTTAAGGGAACTGCAGGACAACATGAAATGGAATAATATCCATATAACAGGGATACAAGAAGGAGAAGAGGAGGAGCAAGGGATAGAAAACCAGTTTGAAAAAGTAATGATGGAAAACTTCCCTAATTTGATGAGAAGCCATACAAGTCCAGGAAGCTGAGAGGGTCCCAATCAAAAGTAATCCAAGGAAGCCCACTGAAAGAAATATTGTAAGTAAAATGGCAAAATTTAAAGACAAAGAGAGAATCCTAAAGGCAGCAAGGGAGAAACAGGAAGTAACATACAAGGGAGCACCAACAAGGCTAACAGCTGACTTCTCTACAGAAACATTACAAGCCAGAAGAGAATGGCAAGAAATATTCCAAGTAATGAAAAACAAAGGCCTGCTACCAAGACTACTCTATCCATCAAGGCTCTCAATTAAAATGGAAGGCCAAATAAGGAGTTTCCTAGACAAAAGAAGGCTACAAGAATATACCTCCACCAAACCAGCATTGCAAGATATGCTAAAGAGACTGCTTTAAGAACAGGAAGAAAAACTGAGAGAGAAAGGAACACAGGTACAAAGGAAGTAAAATGGGAATGAATAAGCACCTATTAATAATAACATTAAATGTAAATGGATTAAATGCTCCAATCAAAAGATATAGAATAGCTGAATAGATAAGAAATGATGACCCACACATATGCTGTCTACAAGAGACACACATCAGAACAAAAGACCTACACAGACTGAAAGTGAAAGGCCAGAAAAAATATTCCATGCAAATGGACAGGGATAAAAAGCTGGGGTAGTACTACTTATATCTGAAAAAGTACACTTCAAAACAAAGGCCATAAAAAGGGACCCAGAAGGACACTTCATAATACTCAAGGGAAGAATCCATCAAGAAGACATAAACATTATAAATATACATTCCCCCAACATGGGAGCACCCAAATACATAAAGAAAATTTTGGAGGACTTCAAGAAAGATATAGAGAGAAACACACTTATACTAGGAGATTTTAAAACCCCACTGTCAAGAATAGACAGATCTTTCAAACAAAATATCAACAAGGATATTGGAACATTGAACAAGACCCTAGATGAAATGGACTTAATTGATATATGTAGAACCTTTTATCCCAAAGAAGCAAAAGACACATTCTTTTCAAATGTACATGGAACATCTTCAAAGAGAGACCACATGATAGGACACAAAACAAGCCTCAACAAATTCAAGAAAATTGAAATCATAGAAAGCATCTTCTCAGTCCACAAAGGCCTAAAACTAGAAACTGACTTCAAGGAAAAAACTGCAAACCACTTCAACTCATGGAGATAGAATAGCATACTATTAAATAATGATGGGTTAAGCATGAAATTAAGGAAGAAATCAAGAAGTTTCTGTAAATGAATGAAAATGGGCTAACAACAGTCCAAAACTTATGAGACACAGTGAAGGCAGTCCTGAGAGGGAAGTTCATAGTGATACAGGCCTACCTAAAAAAGATGGAAACATTTAAAATAAACAACCTAACCTTACACCTACAAGAATTCAAAGAACAACAACAAAGACAGCCCAGAGAAAGTAGGAGGAAAGAAATAACCAAGATCAATGCAGAATCAAACAACATAAAAACTAAAAGCACAATTCTAAGGATCAATAAATCCAGGAGCTGGTTCTTTGTAAAGATAAATGAAATTAACAAGCCTTTAACCAGACTCATCAAAGACAGAGAGAGAGAGAGAGAGAGAGAGAGAGAGAGAGAGAGAGAGAGAGAAAAGACCCAAATAAACATGATTAGAAATGAAAGAGGAGAAATCACAACTGACACTACAGAAATTCAAAGGGTTGTAAGAAATTACTATGAAGAACTGGTGCCAAGAAACTTGAAAACCTAGATGAAATAGACAAATTTCTAGAAAAATATCATCTTCCAAAATTGAGTGAAGAAGAAGCAGAAAGCCTGAACAGACCAATAACAGCTGATGAAGTTGAAGTAGTAATCAAAAAACTTCCAGTATACAAATTGCATGGACCAGATGGTTTCACAGGAGAATTTTACAAAGTATTCAAGGAAGAGCTAACCCCCATCCTTCACAGCTTATTCCAAAAAATTCAAGAAGATGGAAGACTCCCAAACTCTTTTTATGAAGCCACGGTCATCCCAATCCCCAAACCAGATAAAGACACAACAAAGACAGAAAACTTCAGGCCAATATCACTGATGAACATAAACACTAAAATCCTTAACAAAATATTGGCAGATGGCATCTAGCAATACATTAAAAAGATCACATACCACAATCAAGTGGGATTCATATGAAGGATGCAAGGACAGTACAATATTCACAAATCAATAAATGTAATACATCACATAAACAAAATGAAAGACAAAAATCACATGATCATATCAATAGATGTGGAAAAAGCATTTGATAAGGTACAGCACCCATTTATGGTAAAAACACTCAGCAAAGTGGGAATAGAGAGATCATTCCTCAACATAATAAAGGTAATATATGAGAGTCCTCCTGCCAACATCATACTCAAAGGGCAGAAACTAAAATCTTTTCCACTAAGATCAGGAACAAGACAAGGATGCCTGCTTTCACCACTCCTATTCAACATAGTGTTGGAAGTCCTAGCTACAGCAATCAGACAAGGAAAAGAAATAAAAGGCATCCAAATTGGAAAGGAGGGAGCAAAACTGTCATTGTTTGCAGATGACATGATAGTGTACATAGAAAATCCTATAGATTCCAGCAAAAAAACTGCTCAACCTAATAAGTGAATTTGGCAAAACAGCAGGATACAAAGTCAATATTCAGAAATCAAAGGCATTTTTGTACACCAACAATGAAATATCGGAAATGGAAATCAGGAAAAAAAACCCATTTGATATAGCAACAAGAAAAATAAAGTACCTAGGAATAAACCTAACCAAGGAGGTAAAAGACCTGTACTCAGAAAACTACACAACACTGAAGAAAGAATTAAGGAAAACACAAGCAAATGGAAGTATATACCATGCTCATGGATTGGAAAAATTAGCATCAACAAAATGCCCATGGTACCCAAAGCAATTTATAGATCCAGTACAATCCTTACTAAAGCATCAATGACATATTTCACAGATATAGAACAAACATTTCAGAAATTTATATGGAACCATAAATGACCCCAAATAGCTGCAGCAATTTTGAGAAAGAAGAACAAAATAGGAGGGATCACAATACCTGATATCAAACTGTATTTCAAGGCCATTGTAATCAAAACAGCCTGGTACTGCCATAAGAACAGACACATAGACCAATGGAACAGAACAGAGAGCCCAGAAATAAACCCAAGACTCTATGGTCAATTAATATGTGACAAGGGGGCAGAAGCATAAAATGGAGTAAAAATAGCCTCTTCAACAAATGGTGTTGGGAGAGCTGGACAGCTACATGCAAAAAAATGAAACTTGAGCACCAACTTACACCATACACAAAAATAAATTCAAGGTTGATAAAAGACTTAAATATAAGTTGTGACACCATAAAAGTCCTAGAGGAAAACATCACTAGGAAAATCTCAGACATTCCATGTAGCAACATCTTCCCTGATATGTCCCCTAAAGCAAGGGACATAAAGGAAAGAATAAATAAATGGGACTTTATCAAATTGAAAAGCTTCTGTTTTCTTTAGCCATTCTGAAAATGGGTAAAGAAAACAGCATTAAAAAGAAAAGAGAATCAACTATATGGGAAAACATATTTGCCAATGATTCCTCAGACAAGGGTTTGGGCAAAGGATTTGAACAAACACTTCTCCAAGGAGGACATACAGAGGGCCCAAGACCTATGGAAAAGATGCTCAGCATCACTAGCTATCACAGAGATAGAAGTTAAAACCACAGTGAGATCATTCCTCACCTCAAGGGTGAGACCACTTCACACCCTTGAGAATGACCATTATAAACAAATCAACAAACAAACAAATGTTGGAGAGGGTGTGGAGAAAAGGGAACCCTAGTGCACTGTTGGTGGGAATGCAGACGGTGTAGCCACTGTGGAAAATAGTACAGAATTTCCTCAGAAAACTAAAAATGGATCTGCCTTTTGACCTGGCAATTCCACTGCTGGGATTATATTTTAACCCTGAAACACCAATCCCAAAGAACCTATGCACCCCAATGTTCATAGCGGCACAATTTACAATAGCCAAGTGTTGAAAGCAACCTAAGTGCCTATAGTAAATGAGTGGATCAAAAAACTGTAGTACATTTACACAATGGAATTCTACGCAGCAGAGAGAAAGAAGTAGCTCCTACACTTTGCAACAGCATGGACGGAACTGGAGAGCATTATGCTAAGTGAAATAAGCCAGATGGTGAGGGGCAGATACCATATGATCTCACCGTTAACTGGAATCTAATCAACAAAAGAAACAAGCAAGCAAAATATAACCAGAGATATTGAAATCAAGAACAATCTATTGGTAGCCAGAGGGGAAGGCAGAGGGGATAATGGGGGAAGGGTTTTCAGGAACTACTATAAAGGACTCATGGACAAAACTCAGGGGGAGGGTGGAAGCAAGGGAGGGAGAGAGGTTTGGCTGGGGTGGGGGGAGCAGTGGGGGGAAAATGCAGACAACTGTAATTGAACAACAATAAAATATTTTTTTTAAAAGAACAGACACATAGATCAATGGAACAGAATAAAGAGCTCAGAAATAAACCCAAGTCTCTATGGTGAATTAATATTTGACAAATGTGCACAAGCATAAAATGCAATAAAAATAGCCTCTTCAACAAATGGTGTTGAGAGATCTGGACAGCTACATGCAAAACAATGAAACTCAACCACCAACTTATACCATAGACAAAAATAAACTCAAGATGGATAAAAAGACTTAAATATAAGGAGTGATACCATGAAAGTCCTAGAGGAGAAGATGGGCAGGAAAATCTCAGATATTCCACACAGCAATATTTTCATTGATATGTCCCCTAGATCATGGGATATAAAGGAAAGAATAAACAAATTGGACTTCCTAAAAATAAGAAGCTTCTGCATGGCTAAAGAAAACATTAGCAAAATGAAAAGAGAACCAACTGTATGGGAAAATATATTTGTCAATGATATCTTAGACAAGGGTTTCTTCACCAAAATATATAAAGAACTCACATGACTCCACACCAGGAAGACAAATAATCCAATTAAAAAGTGGGCAAAAGACTTGAACAGACACTTCTCCAAGGAGGACATACAGAGGACCCATAGAACATTAAAAAATGCTCAACATCACTAGCCATCAGAGAGATGCAAGTTAAAACTACAGTGAGATACCACTTCACACTGGTGAGAATGGACATCACAAACAAATCTACAAACAGTAAGTGCTGGTGGGGTTGTGGAGAAAAGTGAACCATAGTGCACAGTTGGTGGGAATGCAAACTGGTGCAGCCTCTGTAGAAAACAGTACGGAATTTCCTCAGGAAACTAAAAATGGAATTGCCTTTTGACCTTGCAATTCCATTGCTGGGAAATACCCTAAGAATCCTGAAACACTAATTTAAAAGAACTTATGCACCCAATGTTCATAGCAGCACAATTTACAATAGCCAAGAGCTGGAAGCAGCCTAGGTGTCCATCAGTAAATGAATGGATCAATAAACTGTCGTACATCTACACAATGGAATATTACGCAGAGGAAAGAAAGTAGGAGCTCCTACCCTTCACGAAAACATAGATGGAACTGGAGAGCATTATGCTAAGTGAAGTAAGACAGGCAGTGAAAGACAAATACCATATGATCTCACCTATAAGTGGAACTTAATTAACAGAACAAACAAGCAAGCAAAATATAACCAGAGACCTTGAAATTGACAACAAACTGACAGTAACCAGAGGTGAGGGGAGAGGAAATAACATGGGAAAGAAGGGAAAAGGTCGTCAAGGAACATGTATAAAGGATCCATTGACAAAGCCAAAGGGGGGTTGGATTGAGGCTGGGAGTTGTGGGTGGGTAGTGTGGGGGAAAGTGGTGGTGAGAAAATGGAGACAACTGTACTCAACCATCAATAATAATAATAAAAAGACTATATAGTATCATGGAAATTATGTTAATAATAATATGTAAGAACAGTTTGCAAAAGTGAACATAGAGAATGATTAAAACAGTGTAAACATTATGCATGGAAAAACTAAAGGGAGATATACTAAAACATTAACTAAAAGAAGATTTATAGGGTCATAGTTTTTCTTTATTTTTGCCTAATTTTTCTTATTTTCCAAATATTATTGCAATTGTTTAGGCCCAAGTTGTGGCTTGACCAAAGCTAAATGGGTCCTGTGCAACCATTGCCTTCTTTTTTGAGAGGTGGGAGATTGATATCAATAGCAATGAAGAGTTATATGTAGCTGTAGGTCTTCTCCCCTCCTTCTCTTGTAGTCTCTACATTCTAGCTACCAGATAATAACTTAAACTGAGAGCAAGTCTCAGACCAAAATTCTGACATGCATTAGAAATATAACTTTTAAGCTAGATAAAGTCTCCACTTTTTGAAATTTTTGGCTCTCTGCCACCCTTACATGAAAAAACTGCCTGGAAATAAAGGATTCAGTTAACGATACTGTTGGCATGAGGTTACAAATCACACACACACACACACACACACACACACACACACACACACACACCCTCCAAGTACCAACTGGTCCCAGAATTGTTTGGAAATAATGTTTTTTGCACCATCCTTCCCATTTTGTGTCTTTTTGGTATCCTCGGCCATGTGTCTTTAAATATTTTAGACAGCCTCATATCTTGACTGCCACTAGTTTTAAAAATGAAAACGATTTAACCACCCCACACAGCCTACCAGAGGAAAAGGTAAATCCTCTCTAGTAGACCACAATGTCATCTGGAGCAGCCTTTATAATTCTTATATACAATCATGAGCACCCATTTTAAAAAATCTTAGACATATCAAGATAAAGCCAAGAGAGAAAGAAAAACCCCAATAAATAATAGCAATATATGAGCTAGATATTACAGTTAACAGATACTGACTTTAAAATAACTATGACTAATATGTTCAAGAATAAAGAGAAAACAATAAAGAGAGATACAATGAATTTCTACATTTTTAAGAACTGGAATCTAAACAAAAAAATAAAATAAAAATTCTAGAACTAAATAACTGCAATAACTGCCATTATTATAAGAGTTACATTAAAAAAAATTCCTGTCCTGGCCAGGTTGCTCAGTTGGTTGGAGAGTAGTCCTGTACACCGAAAAGTGTTGCAGATTCGATTCCCAGTCAGGGCACATATCTGGGTTGTGGGTCATCCCAGTCCTGGTGTGTGTGGGAGGCAATGGATCAATGTTTCTCCCTCGCATTGCTGTTTCTCTCTCTCTCTCAATTCCATAAACATATCTTCACGTGACAGTTAAAAATAGTAATAACAATAATTTAAAAAATTCCCTGCTGAGTGCAAGCTGAGATAAAACTTTTGTAGAGTTTGTTAACAATCTCCCCCACTCCTGTTATCTATTTTCATCCACTGATTTATATATGTGCTAAGGAAACTTCTACAAATGTACAGCCTCAGTGGAGGTTCAGACATAAACAGTCATATACCAGTGAAATGGGCCATTGCAAGAAATCTGTGTAGTTGGGATGAGACTTAGGTGCAAATGATACTGCTTGGGGCCCTCAGATGAATCAGCAAAAGAGATGTCCATCCAAACTCATTGCAGAATTAGCTGTGGTAGGTAGCAACGTTATGTGATTTAAGGGAACTGGCCATAATGAAGTAATAGTCAAAATATTACTTGTTCAAACTCCTGATCCTTAAAGTGGGGTGCAAGCAGTACAGAGATACATAGATAATCCAATGAGATTAAAGAAGGAAATACCAAAACATTTATATTCACCCCATCTTTGAAATGCCTATGTACTTATTTTTATTGTGTATATAGTATATAGGTAATTGTGGAATATACTAACTTATAAATAGATATACACAGTTTGGAGTGAGTTTAGATTTTTTTAAATATATTTGATTGATTATACTATTACAGTTGTCCCATTTTTTTCTTCCCTTTATTCCCTTCTGCTCTGTACACCCCTCCCACCAGCATTCCCCACCCCTTAGTTCATGTCCATGGATCATACATTTAAGTTCTTTGGCTTCTCCATTTCCTACATTTTTTAACCTCCCTCATCTATTTTGTTTGTATAATTTATGCTTCTTAATTCCTGTACTTTGTCCCCCATTCTCCCCCTCCCCACTGATAACCCTCCAAGTGATCTCCATTTCTGTGAATCTGTTCCTGTTCTACCTGTTTGCTTAGTTTGTTTTTTTTTTAAACTTCAGTTGTTGATAGTTGTGAGTTTGTTGTCATTTTACTGTTCATATTTTTATCTTCTTTTTCTTAAATAAGTCCCTTCAACATTTCATATAAATAAAGCCTTGGTGATGATGAACTCCTTTAACTTGACCTTATCTGGGAAGCACTTTATCTGCCCTTCCATTCTAAATGAAAGCTTTTCTGGATAGAGTTATTTTGGATGTGGGCCCTTGCCTTTCATGACTTGGAATACTTCTTTCCAGCCTCTTCTTGCCTGCAAGGTTTCTTTTGAGAAATCAGCTGATAGTCTAATGGGAACCCCTTTGTAGGTAACCCTCTCCTTTTCTCTTGCTGCTTTTAAGATTCTCTCCTTATCTTTAATCTTGGGTAATGTAATTATGATGTGCCTTGGTGTGTGCTTTCTTGGGTCCAAATTCTTGGGGACTCTCTGAGCTTCCTGGACTTCCTGGAAGTCCATTTCCTTTGCCAGGTTGGGGAAGCTCTCCTTCATTATGTTTTCAAATTCTTGCTCTTGTTCTTCTCCTTCTGGCACCGCTATGATTTCGATGTTGGAACATTTAGCATTGTCCTGTGGGATTTTAAGCCTCTCCTCAAATTTTTGAATTCTTGTTTCTTCATTCTGTTCTGGTCGAAGGTTTATTTCTTCCTTCTGGTCCAAACCGTTGATTTGAGTATGGTTTCCTTCACTTCACTGTTGGTTTCCCGTATATTATTCTTTATTTCACATTGCATAGCCTTCACTTTTTCCTCTATTTTGCAAGCAGACTAAACCAATTCTGTGAGCATCCTGATTACCAGTGTTTTGAACTCTGTATCTGATAGGTTGTCTATTTCTTCATTGCTTAGTTCTTTCTTGGGAGTTTTGGTCTGTTCTTTCATTTGGGCCATATTTCTGTCTCAACACACTTGTTATGTTATAAGGGGCAGAGTGTTAGGTATTCACCAGGGTGGGGAAACCCACTTCGCTGCTTTGTTGCATTTTGTGTGTGTGCTTGCGTGGGGGTCACAGAGGGAAAAATGCTGCCTGCTTGGCTCTTACCCTGCTTTCAGTCACTTCTCCTACTACCCACAAACAAATTGAGCCCTTCTGGTGCTGATTCCCAGGTATGTGGGTTTGTGTAAGTTCTAGTACCCTGCAGGTCTCTCCAACAAATTCTCTTGTGAGGCTGGGATTTTCTTCCACCACTGCAACCCTCATAGGTTGTTACAGCCTGAGGTTTTGAGGCTTTCTTTTCCCATGCTGGAACCCTGGGTTGTGTGTTCTGTCTTGCTCTCCAATTGTTCCTCCTGGTTTATTTGCATGCAAATGTGGGACTGCGAGCTGCTGCCACAGCCACCCAGTCCTCTAGCTGCTATCTTGACTAGCATCCTCTCCACCCTGGCTGCCCATCTTCTCCCCTCCTACCTGTCTGGATGAATATTTCTTCTTTAACTCCTTGGTTGTCAGACTTCCATACAGTTTTATTTTTCCGCCAGTTCTTTTGTTTTTTTTTTTTTGTTTTTAACTTTGTTGTTGTCCTTCTTTTGGTTGTGCAAAGAGGCAAACTGTACCTCTCTACACTTCCATCTTGGCTGGAAGTCCTAAATTTTTTTTTACCTTCTGACCAAAGCTTGGAGACAATTTCTCTAACTCTACATATTCATTGCCTAAATTCCATGTTGCTTCTACTACTTATGATTCAGTTCCCACCACAGCTAGTTAATGTCCAAATTTGGAGTTTCATTTACTTACCTCAGTTTACTCTAGCTATAATTTCTTGTAACTCAGGTATTTTGTGAACTAGACTAAAATAACAATCTTAATTTGCAGAAAGGAGAATAGATAGTTTTTCTCAAAGTTATTTTTTTCCTATACATTTCCATTAAACTTTTTGTTATTATCATTTATTTTCCAGAGTCTCAGTAAATAATAAAATAGATGAGTAAGTAGTTAATCAGTAATAAAAGAAACAGTAAGGTATGGATTTTTTTAACTTGTATCCTTTTTGTTCAATGGATACTCATGCTCCTAGCTAGTGATTTTAAAAATTGCAGATGTTTCAGGGATCATTTTTATAGTTTGTTACTAGAGAAGTTTCTCTGGACGTGTAGAGCACCCAAAACCATGAGGAGGAGGTGCAGTGTTCTCTCCTGAGCATGAGGCTAGCTTTTGGTGTTGATTCAAGTCTAATAGCCACTGATGATTGTTCTTCTCTTCCTTCAGAAGAGTAAGAGGGAGAGAACACAGTCTGAGTGGTTTCTAAAAAAAGAAAAATTGCAGATGTATAATATACTCACATGTTTATTTTTATTGTGTATGACAGAATTAAAATTATTGCATGTTATGGTTAGGTAAGGGCCTGCTGATTCCCCAGTTATGCTGATGCTTGCAAACACTTGAAAAGAATTATTTTATTTTATGGTTTTGATATATAGTATCTGTAAATAGCACTTGGAAGGAGCAACTTTTTTTATCCTCACCTGAAAATTTTTTTATTGCTTTTTTATTTTTTAGAGAAAGAGAAAGGGAGAGAGAGAAACATCTATTTGTTGCCTCCTGTACCTGCCTGGACCAGGGGACCTGCAGCCTGACTGGGAATTGAACCGGCAACCTTTCAGTTATGGGCTGACATGCCAACCAACTTACCCACTAGTCAGGGCAGAAAGAGAAACTTTTTAAGCTAATATATATTTTATTTATGCATAAATAAACTACTAGTTGGGAAAACAGATTTTGAGAATAGACACGGGAAGAAGCGAAAGCTCTGGGCAGCTGAGGAAAAGAGCCAGCCTACTAAGAGATGTGGAAAACAAGCATCCTCTTACCTCTCAGTGTTGCCTGAAGTTCACCCTGCATGCTAGAATCTTATAAAACTCAGTCATTTATCTCAGCTGTGACAAAGGAGGTTCCAAGACACGAGATGTTCAGTTTTAAAATTGAGAAGTCCCTTGCAAACCTCATGCAACCTCCCAGAGTCTGCAAGGGATCACTTTCTTCCTGATAACACACGCTGTTACTGTTCTCCGTTTACTGGTGAGGACGGTGGGCAGTCAACTCTCTGATAGAACACTCTCAGGAATGGGAAAGTAAGGTTTGCTAGGGGCTTAAATACAGGGTCCAGCACAAATAATGCCCCTTTTACTACATAAAAATCTTTTATTACAAAATCATAAGAATGTAATTCTGTAACAACAATATCACACTCAAGCACACCAATGTTCAAATTGCTGTCCATCTGGTGCGAGACGCTCATGTATCCTACAACCACACTCAAAGGCACTACTTCTGCCAGACCCTGCATTTTCCTCTGTCGTTTACATCATTGGTCCTTTCTTACATGAAAATCACACAGGGCTTAAATTTTCTAAGTCTAGAAAACTAACTTGTCTGAGATGTCAAAAAATCAAACAACCCTATCCTTCCACCCTCTAGCTTTATTTTAACATGATCATTTCAATTCAGTGAAATGGCCCTGGAAGGGATCTGATTAAACAACATAGACCAATGAAAAAATCTATTAAAAATATTTAATATATTTAATAAATGTCTTTAAATGGTAGCCCAAGATAAGTGCTTTTGGAAAAAAAGTGTAATGTGAAATGCATATGAGAAATAGAAGTACAGATAATTTAATCTGCACAATAGCACGTTATTTCCTACAGTTTGGTCAAATTTGACTAGTTTATATTGGCTGAGTATGTGGATATCTTCAACTCAAAGGCCGAATGAGAAACTTTGATTGAGAGAATATGGTAAAAACAGTATTTTAAAGATAATTTTGAGGAGGAGGAAAAACTCAAGGGAAACCACAGCAGCAATTATAATCCCTATTCACTGTCATTATTAACAAGAAGATAAATCCCATTTTAGTTAAATATGCTAAATGTAGCTTCTGTGCAATAGCATTAAAATGCAGAATAAAAGGAAACCTGGAATAATTTTTGCAGATGAAGTAAAGAGTAGAGGTTAGAATTACAGGAAGTCCTCACTTGACATCTTGGATAGATTCTTGGATACTGACTTTAAGAGAAAAGACTACCAATTTTGCCATGGACTAATTTATATAAACCAGAGTTATTACAGCATAATTTTGGTCTCAAAAAACATTATCACACTTCTAAATAAAGACAAATAAAGACCTGAAACACTTCTAATATTACACATTGAAATAAATGTGAGCTATTCATACATTTAAGAAAGATTAATAAAAGCAAGTCAGATGATAATTTTTCAACAAGTTCAGGTCCCTGGATAGTGGGAGCCTCTCCCAACAGTTCAACGTACAAGACACCCAGCCTGGATAGGACACCCTACCTTCCCAGGGCCACTCCCCCAACACCCACACTTAGACTGATGTAGACATGCCAGTGTATTTCATTAGCACATCTTTGGGATGTGGGAGGAAATCTGAGTCCCCAGAAAGAAACTATGCACACATGGGAGAAGGTGCAAACTCCACAGACAGTGGCCCCAGATGGTAATTAATATTTTTCCCTCATTAATGTTGAAAAGGAATGACATTGGATGAAATGATGTTCTTCAGGGACCTGCTGTAATATTAGAAATATAATGAATTTAGCTGGAGTGGGCAAGTGAATTATTTAATACTGGCTTGAAATGTGCTCTAATATAAAAAATAATATGATTTTTCTTTCCCTTTTTTAAGATTAGGTTTTGGCAGAGGTCAAATATACCAGATGACTGTGGAATTTCCACTTTAGTTTGCACGCCTAAATATATAGTCTTGCACATTAGAAATGAAAATAGCCCTGGTTGCTGTGGCTTTGAGTGTCATCCTGTAACCGAAAGTTTACAGATTTGATACTCAGCCAGGGTACCTACCTAGGTTGTGGTTTGGTCCCTGGTCCGGGTGATTGCGGGATGCAATCAATCAATGTCTCTCTTTGGCATAGATGTTTCTCTCTTTCCTTTCCTCGCTCTCTAAAAAAGCAATGAAAAAAAGTCCTCGAGTGAGGATAAAAAAAAGAAATGAGAAAATGAAATATAATTGATGAAGTGTAAAGGAATATGTCTTGGTTAAATAATTAAAATATATTGTCAGAAATTAAAATAATAAGTGCACTGTCAATAAAAACAAATTTAAGCTTATGTATGACTATTGAATGTTTCTTAATTCTACCAAATTTTATAACATCAGTCTAACTCTATTTCTGCTTTTTTTCCCTAAAGCAACAGATTATGTCATTGACATGTCTAAATTTGTCAGGGGCTTTGGAGGTGTGTGTATGAATTTGAAATTTGAAGCCAAAACCACAAAATAACATATGCTATGCACATAACAAGTAAACAGACAGAATGTTATTTTTATTTGTTTTAGAATTATTTTATATGATGGTTATCACTAGTGCTGGGTATTTTTTAAATCATATAATCTTTAGCAATTTTTATTTATATAAATATAAATTTATATATATGTGTATATATATACATATCTGAGACATACCTCCTCTGACCTCTGGTTCCTGAAATTCTAGCCAGTCATGGACCAAAAATATACAGTTGAAAATAAAATGATAATATGGGAATAACTGCTGATGTTTTACATATACAGAACATTTCAGATAATAGATTTTTATTTTGATTAAAAGTACTATAATAAAGAAAAACTCTTGGGTTTGAATATCAAAATAAAAAGACAAATATACTATTATCATTTCTATATGATTTAAAGTGCAACTGAAAAGCTAACACATCTTAGAGTATCTTCCCAAGAGTAAAAATATTGAGCACTATAATCAAGAATAAAGATAGTATATAGTGTTATCTCTCAAGAATGATTAGCCTAGCAAACAAAGTATCACACAGAACTTCAGAAGGTTCCTTAATACATATATCTGTTCTTGTTTTTGTTTAATAGACTTGATTTCTGCTCTCAGAATTTTTTTCTAAGTCTTACTCATTTTACTCTGGTCTTCTCTCCTGATTATATATTACAGGAGTGTAAAAGAGAAAGCTGTGTTGGCTAGCTACTTCTTTCAAGGAATTTTATGGTTTTTTTTTTTCCTTCGAAAATGAGGAACCTTCTCCACTGACTGGAGCAGGTTTTTAGGGGAAAGACAGGGTTAGGTTGCCTTCAGATTCTTTACACAAAGCTCTGATTGTCTTAGTTTGCATTCTTGCTAGCAGAATTATTCTGTATGTCAACAATTTTTTTCTTATTAAAGTAATTCTGATTTTTTAAACAGGATGGCTGGGGATGCTAAGGAATATCACTGAGCCTATAAAAGGCTTTACATAGAAACAAAGATATCTTTTTTAAGGAATAGAGAACAAAAGCAAATGTGATTACAGGTCATCATATAATTTATATACCTAGTCATTATGAATCTTTCACTAAAGATTACAATGTATGTATATATCAATGATGGTAATGCATTCTTTCTCATACATGCAGTATTATATCTTGGGAACCTTCTCCTGAAGACTGCTACCTATATCATCTTTTAATGATATACAAATAATTGAAATTCCATCTTTTTAGTACAATATGAGAAAGCATATTGTCCTGAAGAAGAAACAGCAAATTCCCTTTCCAATCTGTTTGTCTATTCTACTGGTTCTCAAAACTAAACTGGGTGGTATTTGTATTTATCAAAGTCTAAGTTAGTCACCAAATATGGATATCTACTTAGTTAGGATGTTATCCATGAACATATGATATTGACTAATTTATAAATTCAACCAATAAACGTGGGTGAGATTTCTATCTATTTTTTAAATTTTATTTTAATTGTTGTTCTTGTACAGTTTCTGTCTTTTATGCCCATACCAGTCTACCACCCCAGCCCTCCCCACCTCCTACCCATTTCCACCCCCGCCCCCAGTTTTGCCCATGTGTCCTTTATACTTGTTCCTCTAAACCCTTCCCCTTTTCCCCTGAAATTCCCTCCCCTCTCCCCTCTGGTCACTGTCAGCCTGTTCTCAATTTCAGTGTCTTCCCTTATAGTTTGCTTGTTTGCTTGTTTTGTTGATTAGGTTCCCCTTAAAGATGAGATCATATGATATTTGTATTTCACTGCCTGGCTTATTTCGCTTAGCATAATGCTTTCCAGTTCCATCCATGCTGTCACAAAGGGTAGGAGGTCATTCTTTCTTTCTGCTGCATTGAATTCCATTGTGTAAATGTACCATAGTTTCTTGATCCATTCATCTTCTGATGGGCACCTAGGTTGCTTCCAACACTTGGCTATTGTAAATTGTACTGCTTTGAACATTGGGGTGCATAGGTTCTTTTGGATTGGTGTTTCAGGGTTCTTAGGATATAATTCTAGCAGTGGAATTGCTGAGTCAAAAGATAGATCCATTTTTAGTTTTCTTAGAAAATTCCATACTGCTTTCCATAGTGGTTGTACCAGTCTGCAGTCCCACCAACAGTGCACTAGAGTCCCCTTTTCTCCACAACCTCTCCAACACTTGTTTGTTGCTTTGTTTATGATGGCCATTCTGACTGGTGTGAAGTGATATCTCATTGTGGTTTTAATTTACATCTCTCTGATAGCTAGTGATACTGAGCATCTTTTCATGTATCTCTGGATCCTCTGTAGGTCCTCCTTAGAGAAGTGTCTGTTCAAGGCCTTTGCCCATTTTTTAATTGGGTTGCTTGTCTCCTTAGAGTGGAGTCATGTAAGTGCTTTATATATTTTGGAGATTAAACCCTTGTCTGAGGTATCATTGGAAAATATGTTTTCCCATACAATAAGTTGGTTCTCCTTTTATGTTAATACTGTTTTCTTTAGCCATGCAGAATCTTTTTATTTTGATGAGATCCCATTTGTTTATTCTTTCCTTTATGTTCCTTACTTTAGGGGACATATCAGTAAAAATGTTGCTACATGAAATATCTGAGATTTTCCTGCCTATGTTCTCTTCTAGGACTTTAATGGTGTCACAGCTTATATTTAAGTCTTTTATCTACCTTGAATTTATTTTTGTGTATGGTGTAAGTTGGTGCTCAAGTTTCTTTCTTTCTTTTTTTTTTTTTTTTT